>RPOG01002230.1:0-70925 GCA_008086565.1 Thalassoma bifasciatum | reverse complement strand
TTTAAAAAGGACTTTTAACTTCTTTAGGAATCATGAAGGAGCATTTTAGGGCTGTATTTTGTCTTCATTCAGTCTGGTTCTGTGCCGTCAGGTTTAAATGTCATTAAAAACCCGTCGCTGACTTATTCCTTTGCCTCTTGTAAGTGATTTGTTCAGAGTCAGAAGCTGCAGAGACGACATTCTCTGACCAATGAGTGACCGGCAGTCCGTCCACGTCACCTTTTAGTATCTGCTTTACTCTCTTAGAACCAGGGTAGAGTAGGGCTGAGACGAGTCAGTGGAAAAGGGCCATTAGAGAGACACTGACAACTCAACCACAACTGGGCTTCACAGCTGCTGTTTGTGCGTCTTACACTGACCGACTGATTTATTTAAATGCTGCTCCTCTAACAAAGTTGCACCAATTTGGACCATTTAAAAAGTAAAATGTTAAGAACGTTGAAGAATGGTGAGAGTAGAGTGAATTAATTCAAATTATTTCAAATTAAGTGTCTCAGAAAATTAGATATTACAAAAGATCAATAAAAAAGGAGGTTAAAAAGAAATGGCATGAAAAGTGCTCCTTTCTGATTTTTTCCCAGGTTTTCTCCTAAGATTCACCCATTTTTGCTGCTTTTTGACCATTTTTTCCACCTAAAACTTTTAATTCTTGTTGTTTTTTCCAAATAAAGTTTCTGTTAAATGTATTTTTTAACAGTTTGTCTCTTTGGTTGAGAATAGAAAACATCTGCTATAAGAAAATGTATCTGTTAAACTACAGATTTCAGGTTAAAATCTTCAAAAAGACATCTTTAAATTTTTCTAAATATGTCTGTAAACGTGCAGCTGCAGTAACTCACTCGAAGGTCCAGTTGTAGTCGGGGGAAACTCTCTCCACTAGGTCCATTTTGGCCCCCGGGACGCTGCAGATCGGCCGGTTCCAGTTATCTCTGATCCTCATGTACAAGTTCCTGGTGTAAAAGTTTTCAAAGTCCTGATAGAGAGGAACGAAATCCTGCAGAGGAAACAGAAAAGTTTCACTGAAATGACTCCTGAAGGTTGTTTTTGTTGTTGTCGGCTCTTAAAGCAGACCTGACCTGAACCGGATTATATTTCCTAACGTCTTAATCTGAAACTCTGATTGTTGTTTGGAAACACGGCTCAGCTTTATCATGCAACTGCAGCACAAAAGGAACAGTCTGCTTCATCATCTGTTTGCTTTTGATTTAAAGTTTTCTCTGCGTCACCTTCTGCTCCTCCCTCTCTCTCGCCACGTGGCACTTCTCGATGTTCCAGTGGCGAAGGAAGTCTCTGAGGTAGCCGAAGACGGTGAGGATGCCGTAGCCCATGTAGGTGAGCACGGCCACCAGCAGAGGAGTCTCCTCGAACGACTCCAGGAAAGGTTTTTTATACAGGCCCGGGTTATGGTTCACATTCTGGTTCTGGGGAGGAATCAGGGAAAACAGGGCGTCATTAGAGTCTGTCACATACGGAAACATTTACATTTATTTATCGACACTTTAAGGGATTAGATATGATGAATTAGAAAAGGGAAACGTGTCCAAAAAGGTCAAGAAACCATCAGACTTATGCAAAAAAACCCCTCACATTTCTATGAGGACAAATAAGAAATATACGGACTATAAACAAGTCGACAAAATAAGGACATTAAAACTAAGCTTCATGGATTAAATGTGCAGAGAGTTTCCTTTTAGAAGTTTATAATGATGACAAGCTCTCAGTTACATGTTTTTTACCTGGGAATCAAGTTAGAAATAAAGAGAAAAGTGATTAAAATAGACAAAAAGTGGCAAGAAAATTGGGTAAAAACTTGAATCAAGAAGAAAATGCTCATTTTTAGATTAAAATGCTTGAAAACAAACTTCCTGAAGAAGAATTTTAAGTGAAATATACTGAATATGAGCATTGTAAAAAAAAAAAAACTTGAATAAAAATAGTGACAAAAGTGGAAAAAAACAGCGAAACAGTGTTTAATTGGACAAAATGCAACAAAAAATGGCAAAACATTTCACAGAAAACTTGAAATATAGTCAACGGGGATAAGAAATAGTGGGAAAAGTGACAAGGTTCATATGGCAACAAAGATGGGCAAGAAAGTTTGCATTAAACTAAAAAAAAATCAGTCATAAAGAACCAAAAAGAATTGTCCAAAAAATGGCAAAGAAAGAGTGAAAAGTCAAAGAGATGGAAAAAAATTGGCATGAAAAATGAGAGAAAACTTGAAACATAGTCAGAAAGGTCTAAAAATAGTGGCAAAAGTGACAAAAGGCAAAGAAAAGGCAAGAAAGTTTGGATTGAACGTAAAAACAGTCATAAAGAAGCAAAAAATGGTCCAAAAGTGGCACAATAACCGTGAATAATGATTAAAATAGACATCTTTTACCTTGGAAATGAGTTGAAAAATGGTAAGAAGGGAGCAACAACTGTGATAAAAAGTGACAAAAAAACAGTAGTAATTGGTAAAAATGGCCAGAGGTGACAAAAAAACGACAAGAACGTTGGGATAGTTATTAGAAACATCAGAAGGAGGCTAAAATAATGGACCTAAAGTGACATAAGATGAGTGAAAAGTGATTATATGGACAAAAAGGATCAAAAATTGGCATGAAAATTGGGTGAAAAGTTGAACAAAAGTCAGAAAGAAATAAAATTAGTGAAAAAAGTGACAAAAAAATGTCGTAAAGTGGTAAAAATGGCATCAAATGTAGTCAGATAATGGCAATAACGAAACAAAAAGTGATCAAGATGGAAAAAAAGCAACAGTAATTGGCGAGAAATTTTGCAGAAAACTTAAAATACAGTCAGAAGAGATTAAAAATATTGAAAAGTGGTAAAAATGGCAACAAAGATAGGCAAGAAAGTTTGAATTAAACTTAAAAATAGTCATATAGAAGCAAAAAAATGTTCCAAAAGTGGCTTAAAAAAGAGTGAAAAAGTGACTAAACGGGTAAAAAGTCGTCATGAGTAGAAAAAACAAATGTCACGGGTTGTTGTGCCGTTATGAATGTCAATGTTCATGTCCTATAATGTGTTTTCCTACATATAATTTAACATAAAATTTAATACATTTCAATAAATGTATCATTTAGAGTTGCTTGTATTTCGTCTAATGGCTTTATAAGTGACATGACTGTAGAATGGTCCTTTCTAAATCTATACTAATGCTCAAATAATGTTTTATTTTCTTGCTCATGAGTCAAACTTCTGCAGTAAATCAAGTATTTTTGCAGAAATGAAGTTGAAATGTTTGCTTAATGTAGACTTAAAAAAAAAAAAAAGCGTGTGTACTTGAGTGGAGTGATGTTTTATCGATAGTTGACTCTGTTTACTCCGGCTCAGCCAGTAAAAAGTGACAGAAAAGAGCCGAGTTCTTCCAGTAAAAGCTGAACGACAGCAGGACGATCTGCTCTGACTCTGTTATTCTTGGAAAAGAGTAAAAAACCCAATAAAAGCCACAATAAAAGCCACAATAAGCACATTAATTCATGGAGACCCGGGCGTGGAGCAGCCGGCAGGAAAACGACCTCCAGACCGAGTCATGATTCATCAGGTTTATGAATATAATATCGATCCTGGGTTATGAGGCCGTATAAATGTGGTCACACATCGAAAGAGAAGAAACGATGAAGAGGACGGAGAGTCGACAAACCAACATTAAACAAACGAGGGCGGTCGCTCAGTCCGCTCTGACTCTGGCTGCAGCTTAGCAACCGACGCTCATGTGACCAGTCATGCTTCTCCAAGAAATACCTCAGAGCAGGAGGCCAGAGTGTGTGTGTGTGTGTGTGTGTGTGTGTGTGTGTGTGTGTGTGTGTGTGTGTGTGTGTGTGTGTGTGTGTGTGTGTGCTCTCAAATCCAGTCAAACAGGTCCCTCTCTCTGCTCTCACAGACCAGCAGACCAGTGTCGTCGCTCTGTCTCAAACCAAAAACACAAACTCACATTCAGGCTCAAAAACACGAAAACCTCTGCAGCTAAAAACAGAATCACTGACGTTTTTATTTGTTTCATTTTTTATACCTGTGGACAAACAGGAACAGGAAAATATGAGCCACCGCTTCACAGCTCGACACAGAGCAGCTATTCTCAACCTAATGGGGGTCACAAAAGAAATCTGGGAAAAATTTAACGACTTTTGAATCACAAAAATTTCAGCCGGGGTTATTAAAGTTGATTTCTGCTTCATTATTTTTCCTAAATTTGCTGTCTCAGCTAAGTTTGTGTAATCTGAACTACACTGTTGTACATATTTGGCACGACATAAACTGAAATCTAATCAAGTGTTTATGCCTTATTTTCAGTAAGAATTGTCTTTTTATTCTTAATATGAGCCACATTCAACTGATCAGTCCAGTGACGTCTTATCTCAAGATATTTAACGACAGAAATGACATCTGAATTGTTTGTCAAAAGTCAAAAAATCTTCTAATGGAGTAAGAAAAAAGCTTCTTGTAAGACATCAACCCAACTTCAAGAAACTTGACAGGCAAATTCTTCTTCTTCAAGCAATTCAGACATAATTTCTGTCTAAATATCTTAAAATAAGATTCGTTTCTGGACTGGTCAATTGAATGTAGCTCATATCAAGAATAAAAACATTGCTCCAGTCCTGAGTTTAACTTGAGGAGTTAATCTGAGAGTCATGTAAATTCATAACAGACTGGTTTAAAGTAAAAGTAAAATATCAAGGATCTCTTTTTTTGCGAGGGTGAGACAGATTGGTCCAACGATCACGATTCTCTTCAGGTCTCTGAATTGTGCACGGCAGAGTTCTGCCCCGATGCACACAGAAAAGGCATTTCTGATTATTGTTCCTTATCGCCTCCCATACAAACACATGGGTGCACAGAGAGAGAAAGATGAGCAGAAAATAATGTGAAACCAACACCAGAAAAGCAGAAAGAAACTTTAAATCTCTCCAAGCCTCCTCCCTGTCTGTTTGTGGATCAATGAGGTGACGTCCCCTTTTTTTGTCTGAGTGCAATATTTCCTTCCATCATGAATTGAGTATTTCATCACATGTATTTCTTTATTCTATGAAACCTGTGTTATTTGAACACATCTTTAAACTATTAAAATATAACATGTTTTTTTGTGTTTTGGTTCCTCAAACCCCCAAAATGTCAGGTGGTGCAACCGTCCTGACAAGTATCCACAGTAATTAAACTCTAAAAATTGAATGTCAGTTATTGTAAATGGAAATTAAAAATACAGTGGCATTATTTTATGCTTNTTTTTTCACTTCATTGGTGACTGGAACAATTTCCATGTCAGGTGGTACAACCAATGTAATAATGTGAAATGTTATTTTAACATCAAATTATTGATCTTATTCACAAATAAAAGAAATGAAACACACAAAATGAAAATGTATGAGTCACTACAGACACTTGAGAGATACTTGCCAATAATTTCACACAGAAAAAATAACAGGAACATATAAATATATTTTCATATATTTGGTTGCACCACCTGACATTTTTGGGTGCTCAAATTAAAAATACTAAAAAATAATGAAACTAAAAACTTTGAATTGTTGGTCAACTACTGAAATCTGTTCGAAAACATAATTCTTCTCTCAGAAATATGATTTTTATCCATTTTCAAAGAACTTTTAAAAAATAAGTTTTTAGACCCTTTTTTTGTCATTGACCCTTGTACGTTGCCTCTTACGTTGTCTCTGATGTCATAGCCTTTGGCTGCTGTTTTAGCCTTGACCTGTTCTTTTTTAACCCATGTTGAAGCCATGAGCTCTTGTTTAAACCTTTGGCCCCTGTTTTGACCTTTAGGCCCTGTGAAGCCTAACCCATCAAAAAACAGTCAGAAAATTCCATTTCATGTATCACATTCGACACACTGAGCACTTTTGCAAACTATTCCATCTATTTTATTAAAGTTTTTTATTAAACATGCATTTATTTGACGCAGCAAAACACTTAGTTTAAAAAAAAGTAATTATTTCGATGTTATTCTTGCTGCAACTTCTTGAAAATGAAGCAATGACTTTCTTGAAAATATGTGAGTGGATGGTTTTAAAAAGGGCCAAAATAAAACTTGAGCTGACTGTAGTGATATAACAATCCTCAAGGTGGTAGGATATGTTTTTTAAAAATAATTTTAACAGGTTTTTAAAGAAACTATTTATCATTTTGATGAGATAGAGGCTTTGAGTTCATGTATAAAATACGATACGTTTGGTTTTATAGGGGTAAGTTTGTGTTTCAGCCTTTAGCCTGTGCTCTATCTCTCTCCTGTTTATCTTTCTTCTTCTCTCTCTATCAAACAGTCCAGCTCCTGTTTGCACCATTTCTACTAAACAAATCACAGAAATCTCATTTTTAGTTTTAGATGATGATCAGGTAAATATGTAGGTATAAAACTTTTTCTTGATCACTTTGAAAGTATTCCATTATTGATTCATTATTGCTGGTGAGCAGCTCTGATTTTATCTGTGTCTGAATGGAAACATTATGTGAATGTAATTGGTTTAACAGCCGTGACATCTGGAGTTTATTGTGAAAATCTGTGTATGTTGAAATCAGCAGTTTTACGCCGTAAAGTCTGGAATGTGATCGTCACAGAAATGAGTTTCATTCAGCAGAAAATGAGGGCGTGGTTTATAATGTATGTGTGTTTGGTTTAAGCTGGAATAATTAAAAAAACATAAAGGGGTGTGTGTGTGTGTGTTTGTGAGGGTGTGTGTGTGTGTACCCCACCTCCACACCTCTTCACACACAAACACACACACACACACACTTATGTGTTTTTCTTTCTACCCTCGGAGGGACCACACCCGTCACGGCCTGAAGACATTCCTCTCCCGCTCAAGTGTCAGGAGGAGCCGGGTTTACACTCCTCTTTCTCTCTTTTCTCTCCCAGGAGACACACACACACACACACACACACACACACACACACACACACACACACACACACAAAAACACACACACTGAAAGACTCTGCTAATAACACAGCAAGACACCAGGACACTGCTCTTCATCAGTCAGTGTGTAAACAGAGACCGGTCTGACTTCACACACACACACACACACACACACACACACACACACACACACACACACACACTGGAGAAACAACAGGGTGTAAAGTTACAAACAAGTCACCACAACAATCATCCTGATCAGGTGACACAGGTTACACCAAACACAACAAGTTATAACACACTTACACTGCAAAAAAAGTATATTCCTTTAATTTCTGGTTAAAATATCTCATCACACTTAATATCAGACACAGTTTCCTGTACAGAAACATTTAAGTCAGATATTTAAACTTATTATTATTACATTGTATTAACTGGTGTATAACCGAATGTAAGAGCTGGGCTTAAAATGTAATGAACGAAGTGTAATAATGACTCAAAATGTAATAACTGATCAATAATATAATAAAAGTGCAGGGTTTGAAATGTAAAAATAAAATGTAATATCTATTTCAAAGTGTAATAACTGGTCAATAACCTAATGAAAGTGTTTGGTACATAATTAAAAATAAAAAATGAAATCCAAAATGTAATAACTGGTCAATAATGTAACAAAAGTGCTAGGCTTGAAACATAATAATAAAATGTAATAACTATTTCAAAGTGTAATAACTAGTCAATAATCTAACAAAAGTGTTTGAGACATAACTGAAATAATTTAATAAAATCCCAAATGTAATAACTGATCAATAATGTTACAAAAGTGCTGGGCTTGAAATGTTATTCAAATGTTATAACAATTTCAAAGTGTAGTAACTAGTCAATAATCTAACGAAAGTGTTTGGGACGTAAATTAAAAATGTAATCAAACCCAAAATGTAAAAACTGGTCAATAATGTAATAATGTAACAAAACAAAATAATTTTTTGCCCCAAATGTGACTTTTTCTGACAGTTTTGGTCCATTTATTTTGGCTTTTTTAAAATACATTTTTGACCAGGTATTACATATTTTTATTACATGTTAGGTTATTGTTATGCTGGCAGATGATTTTGCTTAGTTTATGTGAAATAGCCCAAATTTTTGATTTTTTTAAAATTTTATTTTGAAGGCTCTGTTTTTGCAGTGTTGTGTTGAAGCGTTGACTTTGAAGCAAACGTTACTTAATTTAAGCTAAAGTTTCATTTTAAAGGACAAAGATGTAAAATATTAAGTTTTTAGGAGGATAAAATAAAGTAGAGTTTATTAAATAACAGTTAGTTTTGAGTGTGTTGCTGTGGCCTGATGCTGATGACTTTTCAAAATAAAAGCCCCCAAAACAGGAACTGGTTGCCGCATTATGACCGCAGAGTTTATAACTTTAAACACATTTGTTGTCGTTTTTACTTTAATTTTAAGTCTCCCCCGCTCTCAGGGTGTCGCCCCCCCCCTCGGTGCCGGTATCACTGAGCAGTAGCGGCCCCCTCCCCAGCTCCACCCCCCTCCCTCTTACCTTCTCTCCGGGGCGGCGGTGAAATTTCTGCGTTCGCTGGAACAGACAGTGGTTCTTCACGAAGCCATTTTTACCGGGTTTTCTCCCGCTCGCTGCCCGGTGACAGGCCTCTCCGTTCAGCAGCTTGTTGGCGGAGCTCTCCGTCATCTTCGTCGGCCGGTGGCTGTCGCTGGTTGCTTCAGGGTTTGGAGTTGATCAACTTGTGTAACGTCGGCGGTGAAGTCATGTATGAGCTGGAGGAGAAACGGATCAGACAAACGCCCACTGACGGAGGAGCGGAGCCCACGGAGCAGCGCGTGAAGCCCCGCCCCCGGAGCCTCCTGATTGGTCCACACCGGGACTACAGCTACAAAGATCATCTATACGAACAAGATATATCACTCTGACACGGGAATGACGGCGCTTACATAAAGTTCAGAGGGAAATCAGAAAAATAGAGTAAGCTGAATTAAAAACAATGTTGCAGATTACCTAAAACAGCAGTTCCCAACCTTATCTATCTCGGGGCACACTTTTACTTCTCACTAAATGTTTGTGGCCCACCTCTTACCGACCTCTGACCCCATGAATATGACGGCTATATACTGGCTGTTTTCCAAACCGCCTACTACATACTACCTACTACTGTAGTATGTAGTATGACTGTTTTGTTGGACCTGTTTAGTCGTATACTACTCTGGATTTCAGGAAGTGGAGCTGATGGATTTTTTTCTAATGTTTAATTTCATCATAAGTAAACCATGAGTACATTTGGCATTTCAGTCATTAATTCACCACATCAATCAGTGGTGAAGTTACAGGAGCAATAAAAGTAGATAAGTTAAATTAGATGTTAATGAGATTCAAAGGAAAATAAATAAATGAAATCAAGCATGTGAAGGAAGTTGTAATTTTTTTTGAGAATTGTTATGGTTTTTTCATTATTTTAGTGATTCAAGGAACATTTTTAATTCATTTAGAAAAACAACGAATTCAGGGAGAGATAAAAGTCCCGATTTGATCACATTTGTAAAGGCATAAAATACAGCAAAATCGCCATATTTGATTTTTACTCTTGCACCAAAAGTTATTGTGTATTGAAAATAAATCTGAAACAAACTGACTTTTTATTTTTCCAGCTGGTGTAAAAACTGCGTCCTCATTACCCACGTAGGCTGTTAGTGTAAAATAAAAAGTGATAAATGATTTAGGGGCTTTTATGAATTTGGTAAAAGTAAACAGCTCTTTCATGATGAAGTGAGCAGATTTACCGCTGTTTCTTTCCTGTCACTTCACTTTTATCTCTGGGACCGTTTCACATTTTTGTTGTTGTGTTGTAGTTGAGCTGATTTATTCCAGTAGGTGTCAGTAATTCACCTCAACCTGAGCGCCCCCAAACTGACAAACGCCATCAGCGCCGTGCATTGTGGGAAACAGTACGCCAGGTAGACTGGTCCGTTACAGACTGAGAAATTTTCCCGGATCAGTAGAAACATCCGGGAACTTGTAGTTTACTACAGATCTACCAAGTTTTCACAAACTGCCTACTAAATACTGAATTTCAGCCAAAGTAGTAGGCATCGCTAGTGTAGTAGGCGGTTTGGAAAACAGCCTAAATGTTTGTGGCCCACCTCTTATCGACCTCTGACCCCATAAATATGACGGCTATATACTATATCAGTGATTCTCAACCTGTGGTCCGTGGCCCCCTAGTGGGGCGCGGGGATATTGCAATCATTTTAAAAATAGTCTGAGTTTTATCCATCCATTCATCCATTTTCTTAACCGTCTATCCTGCTAATCAGGGTCGCAGGTGGCTGGAGCCTATCCCAGCTGTCACTGGGCGAGAGGCGGGGTTCACCCTGGATTGGTCGCCAGTCAATCGCAGGGCTGACATTTAGACAAACAACCATTCACGCACACACTCACACCTACGGGCAATTAACCTAAGGTGGGCATATTTTTGGTCTGTGGGAGGAAGCTGGAGAACCCGGAGAGAACCCACACATGCACGGGGGGAACATGCAAACTCCACACAGAAAGGCCAACCATGCCTGAGGGGGGAATCGAACCTGCGACCTTCTTGCTGTGAGGCTGGAGCAGTCTGAGTTTAAATGAAGGGTAATTATATAAAGATACAAATGTACAGAATAATGTTTAAATATTAAAACTTGGTTACATTTGTAAGGATATTCAACATGTTCAAACGTTTGTATATAAGAAAAGTCCTTGAAGAGGGAAAGTTAAAGCCCAACATGTAACATGACCCCAAATTTAACAAAACCCTGAAATTTGATTAAACAAATGTTGAATATCCCAAGACTTTAATCACTGACTCAACATTTAACAAGTTGTTCTATCGAGGGCAAATGACTTTTACCTTCTGGGCTCAGCATCTGTTACATCATTGACCAGTTATCACATTTTGGGTTTTATTACATTTTTTTTCTTACATTTCTGGTCTTTGTTACAAATCAAGCGCTAACAAGGCGCTATACAGCCCCCATAATTATATGGTCAGAGGTGGGCCGCGAAAAATTTTTGAGACTTAAAAGTGGGCCCTGAATTGAAAAAGGTTGGGAACCACTGATCTATACTAACAAGATATATCACTCTGACACGGAAATGACGGCGCTTATGTTAAGTTCAGAGGGAAATCAGAAAAATAGAGTAAGCTGAATTAACCCTTGGATGCGCAACCTACTTATACCCACACTCTTCCACACATGGGGTCAAAAATTACCCCAATTGAAATCAATGGGGTTAACAATAAACTGAGATGTTATTCTTCAAAATCTTCAAAAAAAAGAGCTGTAATTTTTTCATATTCAAGGTATTCCTCATAAAACATGTTTGTGACATGAGGCCATTTGTATTTTTATTTATCTTTTCATTAATTTTATTTTTGCATATTTCATTTAATCAGGTTATCTGTGATTCTGACAGTCTTGGTACACCTGGTCTTCTTCTCAAAAATGTTTTTATTTAAAAGTAAACCCGTTTTTGTTTTTGAGCGGAGTGACTCCTCTTGCCTCGTTCATCATCTTTTCCGGGCGTCTCCCCTCTCTCCAGCGTGGGACCGTCCCACAGCTCAGCCCGTGGAAATAACCCACAGTAACCTTTGCTCAGGCGTCAGCTGAATACCTTTCTGCTGTGACGTCACTCCTCACCTGAGCAAACTGAGGGGGTCGATGCTAAAAACCTCCATGAAAATAAAGCAGGAGGAAACAGAAACAGAGGAGGGCGGAGCTTAACAGCTGTTCAGAGGAAGAAAAGTTAAAAAAAAAGTTATAGAAAAGTAAAAACACCTTCACATCAGCTTCTGTGTTTGGCCTCAGAATTAAACAAATGAGGATCTTTGTGACTTCCTGTTAGCATCAATAAAAGTGTGTGTTCACCTGTAACCTGAGAATTATTCACACCTGACTGTAAAGTAAACACCTTTATCTGCAGCTTCACCACATCACTGCTCCTCTACGTAGCCCTGAAAGCAAAAGGGAATAAATACATTTAAAAAAGTGAAATATCAGTTCCACAAAACACAAATAAATTTCAAAATGCAGAAATATATTTTTACAAAGTACAAGAAAAACAAATTTCAAAATTCGGACAATGTCAAATAATGGCACAGTCAGAGATAAAGTATTTTCCCGGTTCATGAAATTTATTTTCTATTCCATGACATTTGTTTGTGTATATTTATTTTTCTTTTTGATCTGTGAAATGCTAGTTTTTGTATTTTTTGCAATATTCGTCTGAGACAAGTATTTGAGGTTTATGGTTTGTGTTTGTTTTTTTTGTCTTTTTTTAAAAATTCATTTTAGACATTTTTTTGAATTTGATATTCATAATAATAATAATAACCCATCCACATTCAAAACTTATCTGTTTAAAAGTGTTTTGAATGTCTAACTGCTTTTAAATGTATCCCATGGTTTTGTTTTGTCTTGTTCTCATTGTTATAGGTTATTATTTTTGTTATCACTACTGTGTTGTTTTATTTGATGTTTTTAATGTCTGTGAAGCGTCTTTGAGTTTCTAGAAAAGTGCTCTATAAATAAAATTTGTCATTATTATTATTATTTATTTTCCCTTTTTAATCAGTATCGGGGGGGGGGGGTTTAAAACAACAATAGGCGGGTTTCCTGGAGTCAGCCTGGAAACTCTTGGTTGTTCTTTTTTGTTTCCTGTTTGGTGAAAAGTTGGAGGGAAAACGTGTTTGTCAGCGCAGACGCTGCTGTTTGAGGAAACTCGTCACTTACTCTCAAATTTACATGAGTTTGTTTGTTTGTTTTTTTATTCCTGCAGAGTTTCAGCTTCAGTGTGTGTTCAGTCCCTCCTGATGGCAGTGTTGGGCCACACACACGACTGTAAGTGTGTGTAAGAGTGTGTTTGTTAGACAGAACATCTGATGACTTCATCCTTTAAACCAGCCTTTCTCAACAAGATGATTTCTGGAGTTCCCCAAATCATTTCTGAAATATTAAATCAGATATTAAATTGCAAAGTTGTTTCCTGCTTTATTATTTTTCCAAAATTTGTTGCACCAGCCGTTTGTATAATCTGAACAGTGTTGTTCATCTACTCTTTCATACTTTACACTGCAAAAATAAAAACTTAAATCTATGCAAGTGTTTGTCATTTTACTGATAAAAATTGTCTTTTTACTCTTAACATGAGCCACATTCAACTGACCAGCCCAGAAACTTGTCTTATTTAAATTATCTAAAGACAAAAATTTCTTGAAACAAGTCAAAAAAAATCTGCCAATGGGGTAAAAAATAAAAAAATGTGCTCGTCAATGTTCTTTAAATGCCAATAATGTCTGAACCTTAACTTGACACAATTCAGGATATTTTTCTCTACATCATTTTTAAAAGTTAAGAGTCAAAGAAAGCTCTTTCTGTTCTTCAGTTTTTAAAACTAAAAATATAATTTAGAAAGTCCGGTTTAGAAAAAGCAGGAATGGGTGTTAGGTTTTGAGGAGAGTCAAAATTCGACAACTTATTGAAAAATCTTCTTTTCAGTTTTTTGCCTCTGTATTAATTTCTTATAATTCCGAATTAAATCTCAGAATTTTGACTTTCTTTATCAAAATTTCAACAATTTATTTCAAAAACTTAGACTTTTGTCATCTTAAAATTTTGACCTTAAATGAGAAAGTTTGGACTTTTTTCACATAATCTTAAACTTGAGAAGTTTCATCTCAAAATCTTGACTTTTTGTCTCAGAATTTTGTCTTTATTTCTCAAAATTTCCACTTTTCATATTAAAATATTGACTTTTATTTAAAAGTTTGAAACAATTCTTACCTTCAGTTTTTATTTTCATCCTCACATTAGAGTAAAAGCTTTTGATGTTTCGATGGTTTGATGGAATTTTCTGTCAAGTTTGTAAATTTTACTGTACATTGTGAAAATTTCACTAAAGTTTGATTTAAAGAAAATCGTGAATCTAGCTGAAATCGCTGAATCTGCCAGAAAAATCGCAGTTAGATTTCTTTCTGAAACCATTCAGCTCTACCACCAGCATTTATAAATGTGACTCATACAAACAAAGAGCAGTCACAAATGTTTATTTCTCAGTTTTCAAAGAAGCAGATTTATTTCCTGTAATAATCACTGAGTTTCCACAGCTCTAACAGAATTGTTCAGAAAACACAAAGTTTCTGATTCACCGGACACGTTTTCCTTCTCTCTGCTGCTTTGATGCCGACTAATGAAATCATCAGGAGAATCAATCTCTGCTCCTTTTCCCCCGACGACTTATTAAAACCTAACGCTGCCGGGGAGGAAGTCTCTGCAGCTCAGCCGACGATTTTCAGATGTTTTTCAGACTCCGGCGGCGTTTGAACGTGCTTTAAAACGAATGATGAAATCTAAAACAGCACATGTGTAAGTTTGTACACGAGAACAAACAAGAGCATGAAAATCACAGACATGTTAAAACAGACGGAGTTTCTGAGCTCCTGACACACACTTGCATCTTTCATCCAGAGCTGCACTGACATTTCTGGATTCTGAGTCATGAGGAAAGAAAAAGAATTGTCAAAGTTTCTGCAGGAAAAGTGAATCCAACTGTATAAAACAGGAAAGGGATATAAAAAGATATCCAAGGAACTGAGGATGCCAATAAGCAGAGTTCAAACTCTAATGAAGAAGTGGAAAATGAGGGATTCTGTTGAAACCAAACCACGGTCAGGTAGACCAACAAACATTTCAGCTACAACTGACAGGAAAATTGTTCTGGATGCAAAGAAAAACCCACAAATAACTTCAGCTGAAATACAGGACTCTCTGAAAAAATGTGGTCTGGCTGTTTCAAGATGTGTTACTCAACCAAAGAGACAAACTGTTAAAAACTACCTTTACAAAAGAAACTATACAAGTGGAGAAATGAGCCAAAAACAGCNGTGTGTGTGTGTGTGTGTGTGTGTGTGTGGTTGGGCTGTTTCCTGACTGACACCACCATTACAGATTGTTACGCCTGTCTTCGTCTTCCAGAATAATGGATGATCCCGCAGGAGGAGACGCCGCAGTCGGACGCCACGATTCAGGACGGACGCGCTGACGGGTCGAAGAAGGAGAGAAACTAATGATGGAGGGAGAGAGAGAGAGAGAGAGACGGAGGACGCTCAGGTAGTTCAGGTGTGAGACCTGAGTGTGAAACTGACAGATTAGACTGAAACACTCTGAGGCTTTTTCTCTTCACACACACTCACAAATAAATGACAGTGACAGGAAAAAACATTCAGAGATTAAAAAAAGACTGTTAGACCCAAACATGTCACAACCATTTAAAATATGATTGAACAAAAGTTAAAAAGCCCAAAATTAAAAATCGGTTGATAATGAAGCAAAAGTATGGAAGCCCATATCTGCCAAATACATACAAAAGCAGAAAAAAACAGATTTGTGCAGGAAACTGAGCATTAAACTCTCATGTTTCTTTTTAAATGAGGTTCCACTGTTTATTCTGTCTTGTTTTTGAAAGTGTCTAATGTGTGTGTGTGTGTGTGTGTGTGTGTGTGTGTGTGTGTGTGTGTGTGTGTGTGTGTGTGTATGAAGAACAGTAAGAAGAGTCTCTGAGGAAAAAGAGTCGTTGTTGTTGTTGTTGTTTCTGTGATTCTTGATTCTTGAACAGAAGAAAAAAGCTTCTTCTGTTTCTGCAGCTGCTGCAGCTTTAACTTCAGGAGGAAAAGAGTAAAAAAAAAAAGAGTAAAAAGAGTAAAAATCTCAGGGATTAAGATCAGATCTTTGTCTGTGTGAGGTGAACAGAGGCAGCTCGGATATTTATCACCAAACTTATTGGTTTACTGTCACCGAGGAAGAAAAATCAGCAGAGAAAAACGAACAAAGACGTCAGAAACAAACTGAAACTCTCGTCCTGCAACAACTCAGCTCCTCCTGATTATTTCTGTCTTTGTTTCCTGAGGAGGAGCAGAGATAAGGAGTCGTATCCATCACCTCCTCCTCCTCCTCCTCCTCTACGACCTGAGGATTCCTTTATGGTCCACACATTGTGCTCGCCGTTTACATCAGGCGGCGCACAAAAGCGACGCCAAGGAACCAATTTCCTCTGAGCTTCATGAATAAGAAGAATCTCGTTCATCTTCTTCTGATTGAATTCACACAGAAACAAGAGCTGAACCAGAGCAGAGAGTTTTTATAAACTGTCCCTGTCCCATCATCATCACCATGACCACGACCACGGCGGCGGCGACGACCACGAAGACAAACGCAGGCTGAGAACAAACAAACCTGTGCAGGTGTTTAGAGACAGAAACTACAGGATGGAAAAAGGAAGAAGAGGCTGTTTACTTTCACTTTTTAGAGACGTTTCTATTATTTTATATCACTCCAAAGACTTCGGCACACTAACTTTATTCTACTTTATGATTAACCCCCCCCCCTCTCTGTGAGATCCTGCAAAAACACCCAAAGATCCTCAAAGACGTCAAAAGTAGCTGGAAACATGACTTAAGTATTGAAGCCCATTTCTACAAGTTAAAAATTAAAAAATTAAAAAAACTGGCTTTGTTGGGATTTCTTCTTTTTTTGCACACGTTCAGGTTTCAAGAGAAAAAGGCAAAATTTTAACTTTAATGACATAATTTTGACTTCTTAGCTCAAATTTTATCACTTAATCTCAACATTTTTGCAGATATCTCTCAAGATGTTGACTGTTCATCACAATGTTCTGAAAGGGCTGAACGGTTTTAGAAAAAGATCTAATTGCGATTTTTCTGGCAGATACAGCGATTTCAATTCGATTCACGATTTTCTTTAAATCGAACTTTAGTGAAGTTTTCACACTGTACAGTAACATTTATAAAACTGACTGAATTCTCCACTTTATTTCTATTAAGTTTCTGACTTTTTTTCTCATAAGTTTACAACTTTTTACTCAAACTTAACAGCTTGTATCTCAAAAGTTTAGGGCTTTTTTCTCGTAAGTTTTAGACTTTTTACTTGCAAGTTCTTGAGGTTCACAACTTTTCTTTCTCACAAGTTTCAGACTTTATTCTTTTAAGTTTATGACTTAAAATTTTACAACTTTATTGTTGCAAGTTTACAACTTTTTTCCTTGTAAGTTAACAACTTTATTTAGTAACTTTATGAGATTATTTTGGTGAATGTAATATTTTGTTTTCTTTTTAGTGTGGCCCGAATCCTACGTCATAATTTTTACCTCATGATTTCAATTTATTGTTTCTCACAATTTGGGTTTTAACCTCAAAATATCCACTTTCTACCATAAATGTTCAAGTTTTTATCTGAACTTTTTGGCTCTTGTGTCATAATTTTTTACTTTTACCCCAAAATGTTATCAACTTTTAAAGATAAATGCTATAAATAGATAAATAGCTTAAATGCAGAAGAAAGTGTCAACCATATGAAGTTTCTGAAGAGAAAGAGACTTGTTATGTTTTTTTTTTAAGTTTTTCCATCTCAAAATTGTCACATTTGATCTCAGTTTCAACTTTTTATGACGGAGGATACGGGCCGCAATAAAAAAAGGAAACTTGCAAGAATAAAGTCAAAAACTTTATACTTTTATATTATTATATTCTTCAAATGTTTCTCATAAACTCAACTAAGCAGGCTGGTTTTTGACTTAATTCTCATAAACACTCGACTTTATTCTTGTAAATTTACGAATTTTTTCTCATAACTTTCAGACTTTATTTCTTATGAGCCTCTGACTTTTTCTCAGAAGTTTGTGACTTTAATCTTGTAAGTTTAAGGCTTTTTTCTTGTACGTCAACGACTTAATTCTCACAAGTTTCTGACTTTATTTCTTGTAAGTTTCTGACTTTTTTTCTTGTAAGTTCAAGAGTTTTTACTTGCAAGTTCTTGAGGTTCACAACTTTTCTTTCTCACAAGTTTCAGACTTTATTCTTTTAAGTTTATGACTTTAATCTCGTAATTTTACAACTTTATTGTCTATTATTGATCCCTTGTAAATTTACAACTTTGTGAACTTTGCAACTTTTGTGAATTTCCCTCGGAATCAATAAAGTATCTAACTATCTATATTTATTTAGAAAGATTTACTTTTTTAGTTTTCTTTTTAGCATGGCCTTAACCCTCTGTCGTAATTTTTACTTCATATTTTCAACTTATTTTATCTCACAATTTTGACTTTTAGTTCAAAATATCCACTTTGTACCATAAAAGTTCTGGTTTTTATCTAAACATTTTTGCTCTTATGCCATAATTGTGGACTTTAAACCCCAAAATATGATCAATTTTTAAAGATAAATGCAATCAATAGACCTTAAATGTTGCACAAAGTGTTTTTAAGAGCTGTTTTTAACGTCAGTCCAACCCAAAACTTCTTATTTTACTTTGATTTTAAATTTGCTCATGTGACCTGAGGCTGAATAACATGTTTTAAAAGCCTAAAAGTTGTAACTGACTTATTTGTTTTGAATTATTTGGCTCAGACTCTTATTTCACAGCTTTAACGTCGTCGTATTTTAACGTTCAGTGAAAGTGAAGCTGTAAAACTCTGAATTCTGCACTAACACACGCAGCCGTCACTACAAACACACTCGCTGGAAGAAGAAAACATAAATTATGAGCAAATAAAAAGTGTCCCAGTCCCATTGAGGCGTGAGTGAACGATGGCACTGTGCGGAGATTTGTGAGTCCGCCGCGCCGCGTAACGCTGCCGTGATTATTTCCTGACGGCTGGGAAAATAAAACTGTCAGCCTGCATAAGTCATAATTAATTGAAATTAATGGAAGCAGTTTGGGTCTAATCGTGGCGTAAATAGCGGAGCAGCAAAATGTCAGAACAGACTTTGAAATAGATGGCTGCTGCAGATACATTTAATCAGGTTTGTAAATGGGCTGCATTACTCGCATGTGATTAAAAAGAAGGAAATCTAACACGAGGGACGGAGAATAATGAGACAGTTAATGGACTTTCCACTCAGAGCGAGAAAAGTTTAGAAAGAGAAGCTGAAAACTCGACTGAAACAGCACAAAACTTCAGGACTCAATGAAAACAAACGACACGCTGTAGGAAATTTAATCCACTGGTTGTAATGTACAAGAATTATAAAGCTGCTTTGTTTCATCATACAGGGAAAGTTTAATCTGCTGTACACGTTACAGAAACATTAAATAAAACAGCTGAGGAGGTGGAGGGACGTTTCCTGCTCTGTTTGCATGTTAAAAATAAAAGAAAAGAAAAGAAAAAAGGTACAAGAACTAAATTCTATGGTTTCAAAACATCAAATATCTGGGTTCACGTATAATACGGCGTTTGCAGCGATGTACAGACGGCGCTTTTATCACCACTTGTGCCGTTTTTGTCTCATTCAAACACGAAATATGACGAATGTAAAGAATCTTCTCACTTTCTCTGACACTAAACAAAAATCTGACGGATGATTCCTGACGGCGTTTACTGGGTTAAACCAGCAGGAGGACGCATGACGCTCGCTCGCTCGCCGCCCGCTCTCACTCCTTCCTGCGTTTCTTGTCGTGGTAGTCGTCCTTGGAGCGCCCGCTGGTCGACGGCCTCTTGGAGCCTCCGTGCTGTTTGGCTTCCTTCAAGAACTTATCCAGACCGAAAGGATCCTCCTCAAACTGAACGGGGCCTTCTCGCCGCTGCCCGTGGTCGGCGCCTGAGAACTCTTTGTCGGGGACGAACCTGAGAAGAAAAAGAAAAAAACTCTCAGTTGTTCTCGCTCCTTTTATAAAACTCAATATTTAAAGAGACTGCAGCAAATAAAATGGCAAAAAATTGTCAACATGCTGCGTCTGTGCAGACTCAGAAATACTGAAGCTAGGTATTAAAAACTCAAAACATTAAATCCAGATTTATTTTTATTTTTTACGCAAATATCAGGCTAATAAATATCTGTACGAAGCCCAAAACAAAAGGAAGAACACGCTAATGACAAAAGATGCAAAACTACATTTCTGTTACAGGATTCAGGTCAACACAGACATTAAAAGTCCTCTTATGTGCTCTTAATTTGAAAAGGCGCGGCTGCTGCTTCCTGTCACATGTTTCTTCTTGTTTTCCAGCATCCTGCTTCATATTCCTGACAAAGAAAAATGCCTTGACTTTTCTGTTTTGAATTTAAAAATGAAAATCAAGTTGTTGTTTAACTTTTGTGTTTTTCTGAATTTCATCTCAAAATTATGACTTTTTTCTCCTTATTTCGACTTTCAATGTTATACTTTTAAATTTTATCTCTAGATTAAAACATAACTATCTCACGATTTTGATTTTTTATCTCACAATTATGACTTTTTCACTCATATTTGTAACCCTTTCTTTCTTTAAATGTGACATTCTATCTCCTAATTCTGACTTTCATTTCTCTTACTTATGATTTTATCTCACAATTTCAATTTTTCTTCTGAAATTTGTGACTTAATTTGGGCAAAAAGAAAAATGTATTTTTCTTTTTTCTTCTGTAACAGGCTCAGTTTTTAGAGTTTTCTTTTCTGAATCTGGAATAAAAGTCTTCATATCAACATTTCTGTGACACAGATTAAACTCAGACTCACATTAACAAACTCTGTATTTGAATTCACTGACGACGTCACTCACTCGAGGATTATCAAACTATAAAACTTTGATCACTCAGGTTTTTTAAAAGTAGGACAGAAGTGGATTTCTTCTCTTGGATAAACACGAAGCGGCGTGGCGTCGCCCTCCAGCCAGAAAACGTTGATGGAGGACGATGACGAGCTGGAGACTGAACATATGGGACAGTTCATGCTCGGCTGGTGGAGTGAAGCTGTGACCCCCCAGGACTAAACCTCCTGCTGAGGCCTCGTGTGTTTTTACCTCCCGATTTAACCACAGTAACGCCGCAGTGACATCAGAGCCTCTAATGGCGCTTTTCCACTCTACAGTTCCAGCTCTACTCTACTCGTCTCTACTGGGTTTGGTTATCTTTTCCTCTAGCCCGACTACAGACTCACGGTGGGCGTGGATCTTATAACACAGCTGCGCTAAAGTGCTGCGCAGAAGTGCGTGCATGTTCATCTATAACGCCACACAAACATCATTTTGTACTAACATATGTGCCACCGTGGTCTTTAAAGGAAAAAAAAAAAGCTTTAAAAAGATTTCATTAAAGTAATACAGCGGCTCAATGTGGGTCGTCATGACAACGGAGGNAGGAGCATTTTAGGGCTGTATTTTGTCTTCATTCAGTCTGGTTCTGTGCCGTCAGGTTTAAATGTCATTAAAAACCCGTCGCTGACTTATTCCTTTGCCTCTTGTAAGTGATTTGTTCAGAGTCAGAAGCTGCAGAGACGACATTCTCTGACCAATGAGTGACCGGCAGTCCGTCCACGTCACCTTTTAGTATCAGCTTTACTCTCTTAGAACCAGGGTAGAGTAGGTACTAAAAACTGGCGTCTGACGCGTAGTACCGCGCTAATGGAAACACAACACAAACCAAGTAGAGGAGAGTAGAGTAGGGACAAGACGAGTCAGTGGAAAAGGGCCATAAGACTCTTTGGTAGTTAGAGCCAGAAGGTCAAAACTTTCCCATGATTCCCTCTGTCGTACCTGTTGTTCTGCATGAGCGTGTCGAAGTCGTCTGCGTACGCGTCCTTGTCGATGTTCTTGCTGGGTCTGTAGATGTTGGACGCCATGTCTCTGCCGCCGCGGAACGGCTGATCGTAGACGTTGTACGTGTCGTCTTCTCCTCCGGCGTAACCGCTGTCCATCCCCTGAAGAGAGAGAGAGAGAGAGAGACACACTCAGACATTTGAACGTCCTTTATTCCTATACCGCTTGCACATTTAGAAAAATACAGAATCTAATTTTTACTTCATATATGTGACTTCTTCAGTATTTTGATGCTTTTATTTTGTGGTGACTTTTTCAGAAGGATGCACCGTTTCTTATTTGTACTATTTGTCTGTGTTTTAATGTTGATGATACACAGTAAGTTTTTTGTACGATGTAACGTCCTGTGTTTGTTCTGTGTTTGCAAACTAGCGCATGACGTTTTTCTTCAGTCTCAGAAATGTGTTTCCAGTTTTTTTTGTGCTGTGTGAGCCTGATTTGAGGCTTTTTTGTTGCTAAACTTAATAAAAACTGAACCATTCCTTGTTTGTTCTGTGCAATATGCGTGAGTAGCTGAATATTTTCCTCCTCTTCTTCCAGATTCAGTTTTTCTGTCATGAAGAGGAGAAAACATCTTTATGTGGCTTTTGTGCAAAGAGAGGGAGAAGCTGTGAGATGCTGGAGGATCTGTTGTTGTTTTTTTTTACAAAATAAGAGAAAAAAAAACGCACAAACGTCAGTGTTTTTATGTTTGTTTGAAGTGGTTTTTCTTCACTAAACCTCCAACATCCAATTCTGTTTGTGTTTTCTTCAATTTAAACCTTTTTCCTCTCGCATAACATTCAGCAAATCGGAAATTACTCCAGATATTGAAAGTGTAAAGTATCCTAGAAAAATGGGCCTACTCTCTTACGCACAGGACATTTTTTAAACATTTTATGGTCAAGATAAGCAAAATAGTCCAGGCAGGTATTTTGGGACTTTAGTAGTAAAAGGTTGACAAACATGAAGATAAAAACTCTGTCTATTCTCTTTGTTTCCTCTAAAGCCCCTCAGGTGGAATCAGACTGGAACAGATGTTAGAAAACCGTAAGTCCCTGAGTAATTCTGAAATGTAGATGATTCCTGGTGTTGCAGAGTGAAGTCATGTGATTTTTCTAACCTTGCTCTGGTTGAAGAGTCTCTGGTCGTACTGAGCTTCGCTGCTGGACCGAGGGTTGGGGAGTCCCAGGGCGATTTTCTCGCTGATGTCTCTGTCCTGGTCCCTCTGCAGCTTCGACCTGAAACACAACAAAAGGCTCCAGTTTGTAACGATTCACTTTTAACAGCAGATTCAAACCTGAGTCTATCAGCAGAAACGTGTTGTGAGGAAACACTCTTTATTAAAGCTGGGTGATTAAAAAAAATACTCAAAACCTACTGAGCTGACAGTTCAACACAAGCAAAAAGAAATTCAGCGAAAGTTGATTGGATACTGTAGAAGTGCAAACTCAACGACAAAATAAAATCAAGTAAAAAAAGTTATGAAATGGCCAGAATTTTATTGCGTGTACTTCGCACCAAGTAATGTGGGATATACATCTATACTGTTAGATCAGTATTTTTATTTCATTTATTGCTTTTATTTATTTACCTGCACTGGAAAAGTATATTGTATTTATTTTATTTCATTTTTGGGTCATGCAGTTATAAGTGCCCAATTCTCATGGGTTTAAAAGACATCATAAACTTTGTATATGCACTCCCATTTTGTTGTACATTGTGCAATGACAACAATAAAGAAACCTGTCTCCACCAATTAAAAAAAATAAATAAATAAAAACTTACCTTATTGAATTTTTTTTGCCCAAAAGAAGTCAAAATTTTGAGTTAAAAAGTTGACTTTTTATGGGCAAAACAAATTCAGCAAAGCAAATATTTTATTTTTTTAACTTGCAGAAACGAGCTTCCACAAAATTAAAGATAAGTTCTGCATTCTTTTTATTCTTTTTTTTCTCTTTTTCTTTTCTTCTCGTGAATTATCATCAAATTTGGTGCTTACTATCATTTTTTATGCCTTATTTGTTGGTTGTGGAAACCAAACTGGTTGTGTTTGCAGCTGTATTTTTACGTTTTTTTGTTCCTGTGTGCGTTTACATGCGAGGATCGAGCCGTTAGCAGCCCCTAGCATGTGATTGCTAACTGGTGCTAGGCCCAATGTTCCCTACAGGTGACTTTTTTTTCTTTTCTACACACAGCTTGATGATTATTCCATTTCTCTCATACAGTGAAATTTCAAAACAAATCAGATTCAGTGTGCGAGGTGCCTGTGAATGGTGTTTTTTTTTTTTTTTTTCAGATTATGGATACAAAAAACGCACCCAAAACTAACAGGCTTGTGTGCAAAGGCCTTTATACTTAATGTTAAAGTTTAGCACCATTATGTTACCAAAATAAACAGAATAATCTGACTCAAGTGGGATAATTGTGCATGAACCTAAATCAAAGTAGAAAGTTTGATTAATCATGATTTTGATTTTTGCGTACACGCATTTATTTTCTTACACTTCAGGTTTCAAATCTCTATTTCTATTTTTTAAGGAACCATCTTTATGCGAAAGCACAAAGCTGTTTCTGCGCAGGCTTTAGTTTGCAGAAAAGCGTGTGTGTGTGTGTGTTTATGAAGTTCTCCGTGACTCCAGCGTCTTGACCGTCCTTCAGCAAACAACGCCTCAAAGTGAAGTGAAAGGTAATTTTAAGATAACAAGGTTTGTGCTTTCTGACAGCTGGAATTGTGATTGTAATGAGCTCTCCTCTGAATTTCAATTCCTGCACTCCTCCAGGGACACGCAACTCTATCAAGTGACAACCTGACAGAACACACACACACACACACACACACACACACACACACACACACACATATGCGTGGTGATTACTCGTCTCATGCAGTGTGTGGATCACTGCGGACAGGAACGAGTGTGTGAGCGCTCTGCTGGATCCTGCTGGGTTTGTTCTGTATTACTGCTGCTTCCATGAATGATTCAGCACCGTGTGTGTGTGTGTGTGTGTGTGTGTGTGTGTGGTTCACATGTGGTGTGTTTAACGTGCGTGTCCAGCACCTCTTATCAGGAGCAGCTCTGGAAATGTTCCTGTCGTGCTGCCTCTCTTTCCTCCTGTCGTGGCGGATCTCGTCACGCTCTCTGGCCTCCGTGTCCTCGCCACCTGCTGCTCCACGAAGACGGAGAGAGATGGACGGGCGGCGGCGGCGGGGGGAGGGAAGAAAAAACAAAAACAAAACAAGAAGTTAGATTTAAAAATAAATAGGAGCACATGTGGAGGGAGGCAGATGATGGGGCATGTTGGAGTGGATGTGCAGAGGTGAAGAGGAACAGGGAGATAAAAGCGAACAGATGGAGGAGAAACGAGGAGACGGAGGTGAGGAAAGAAAGTGGATGTTAGGTGATGTTAGGGGTAATGAAAAAAACAGATGGAGGAAATGTGAGGCAGGTGTTAGAGACGCAGCAGGAGGGGGCAGATTAAGTCAAAGGAAACCGTGATCGCTGCACTGACAGATGTTGGCGTTCAAAATAAAACTGAATGTGAGATTTTAATTGTTTCCTTCCTTAGCATTTAAAAAAGAAAAGACATGAAACAACAGCAAACTTCCTCCTCAAACTCCGACTGTGTGTGAAGTAAAAACACGTCATGTTGTCATCACCTGTGTCGACCGTGTTCCAGATTTAGAGGCGTCAACTTTACTGACAACAAGTCTGTAATTCACGAGAATAAAACACCATCCAGAAACGGACTAAACCAGAGAAGCTGCATTTCCTTGAAGCAAATCTTTGAAGGTCTGTTAGTGGAAGTTTGCTGAAGTTTAAGCTTCTTAAATGAAATGAATGTAGAACTTCAGCTTTACTCCTTAAAGCTCAATCTACTTTAAGACCTTTTTAATGCCACTTAGAATGAAATTTAAAACCAAAAACACATAAACATAGTTGATGGTTTGGGGATCCTGCTGCATTACAACTAAATCTTATTGTGTGTCACTTGATGAGACTCATTCAAGTTGATTTCTGTCTGTTTATTGAAGATTAAGTTGCTCATTGGTCAATATCCGTCTGTAAAAGTGCAAACTGACCCATAGTCAGTGGCCGTTTTCGAATTCTCCTCCTAAATACTACTTTCCAATGCAGTATGTAGTAGACACTGATACTGTATGTGAATGTAGTTTATAGTCTGACAGTTGTGTTTGGTCTGTTTTGTAGTTTGTTTCACTGGTTTCCAGTTTGAGGAATGTGAGAGTAAAGCTGATGGATTTTTTTTTCTTGACTTTTCCATAATTTATTATTATCAAGTTATATTAGGAAAACTTAATAAATATTGAATCATATTCTCCAGAAAAAAGACTCTAAAGTTTGAAGGAAAATGTTGGAATTTTCAGGTTTGGAAAGTCACAAATTTAACGCACAGAACAGAATATAAACACAGACGTCCTCTACAGTTATTACAGATGATTATAGGTCCAAGGGCGATAAACTGCATTAGTTTTACCAGGAGACTCTGATCTTTGTAATAACTGCAGAGGACGTCTGTGTTTAAATGTGGATGTTGCAGCAAAATTAATCATATTTGATTTTTAATATTATGCCATATGTTATTTATTGAAAAATATCTGGAGTGGATTAACTTTTTATTTTTAGAGATGATGGAAAAACTGTTTCTGATGATGCAGGTATGATTTCAAATATGTTTATAGGATAATGATAACATATACCATGTAAGTTCCCACTTTAAAGATGTTTTAGGGTTTTATACTTGAATTCTTCCACTGCTTCGCCCAAACTTTCTCCAGTTCACGTCATTTTCAATTCAGACCTGTGTCCAGGCGCTTTGCATTGTGGGAAACAGTACGCCAGGTAGACTGGTCTGATGCAGACTGAGAATTTCGCATTTGTTCGCATAATGTTTCAAATGGGAAAATTTTGTCACATAAAGTTAAATAAGTCAAAAAGTAAACCAGTTAGAGAAGTGAAAAGAAGTAGCACACATGTCTGACACGAGCTGGATAGTTTAAAACTTGAACAGTGAAAATTTGAAGTTGTGAAAAATGCCAAAAACATTTGGAAGAATAAGAATCAGCATTTCAACACAGTGACATTTCTTTAGTTGGTTTTCTTCGTGTTTTACCTTTGTCCCCGTGACTCTTGATCCCCGCCCTGCGGTCTCGAGCCATCTGAGCCAGCTCCCTGAGTTTCTCCTCTTTCTTCTCCTTCTCTTTCTGAGCCATCTTCTTTTCCACTTGAGCTCTCATCTCCACAGCTTCTCTGGCCTGTGGAAACATTACATGTGTTCAGTGTAAGTGAGTGAACAGACTGTTTGCTGTCACGTTTCACTCAGGATTAGCGGTGCGGTACCTTTCTATCAGCGATGTAAAGCGCTTCAGCCAGCTTCGCAAAGTTTTCGTTGATGTGAACCGTTTGCAGCCCTCTGCCGTCAGCAGCCAGACGTTTGTCCAGAGGAATGGTGTAACCCTGAGGGACAGCAACAAAAATACGGTCAGATCATCTTTGCAACAAAACCACAGATGATTTCATGACCTACTCAGAGTGTCTCACGTTACCTTTGCGTTTTTCCAGTTAGAGATGCACGGAGGAATCTTCCACTCCTGCTGCTCTTTGACTGTCATCTACAACAGAAGCAGAAACTGTCAGACAGAGTTTTATTTTTAACTGTTTAAATGTTTCACGCCAAAATTAAAGACTCGAGGAAGAAAAACCCCGCAGACAAATTCACCTTTCTGCTCGGGGAATGCATGACTGGAGCAGGAGGAGACGGAGGTCCACGAGGAATCTTCTTGTTAATCCTGAAAAACACAATCACATCTGAATAAGTTCAATACTTTTTTTTTAGGAACAAACACATGAAAATGCACAGTGAGAAGAGCAAAGGCGAGAATAAGAAAAAAAGAAAACAAATATTACAGTCTGATGTTGCCATGTGACAAACTTTTGCATCAAGGACGAATAAAAAAGAAACTCCAGGTGGAGAGGATAAAACGAGAAAGGTCTGCGACAAACTAGAAACACAACCATATTCCAGTTTTTTTGAATGTGTGGAATTATAGGGACACAATTTCAGTAACAGCAACATGCGTATGTCATGATTTAAAGTTGGTTCCTGAGACTCAAGGGCTTGAAATGGGTCTAACAATTGGCAAAATAATTTCTCTTGGTTATTCAATTTTCTGTTTTTCTCAATTTTGTTTTTCTGTGTCAGCCAAGGATTTTCATTTGGGTGCATCCTTAATATTTTTAAGAAGATTGGAAGGAAGAATACACAGATTTGAATTAAAGAAGTGAGCATGGACCTGGTTTTATGGAAGAAACTGTTTCTAAGAAAGTTACAACAAGTTATGATCCTATAACTGTGACGTTAAATTTTACATTTTTGCCTGAATCACCTCATTTTCAAAGCAATCCATCAAAGAATCAAATCCACATTGGATATTTACGATAAGGGGAATATGCATTTGTTAGGAGACTTTTCAGTGAAGCTTAACTCAAAGGAACTTTATTCTAAGTGGTAAAGAATCATAACCGTGTAAATGGGTTTTTAATTCTTTAATGCTTCTTTTATTGCCTTTTGCTTCTCTGTACTTAATTTTCATTACCTTCAGCCATTTCCCAAATCTTAATTCATGAGTGCAGGTTTCTGAAATTAAGTCATAAAGGGGAGCTTTGTAGATGCCATAAAAATAACCGATGGAATCAGTGAAGGAAAAAGGTCACCGTCTTTCAGATTCACAGAAACATCCATCAAACCCGTCACTCCGTAATGTTTTGGCGTCGATATGGCACGTTATTGTTTGCTTACTTGAAACGTGGCGGCTCCATTGGGTCCTTTTGCATTTCCACCATGCGAATCACCCTCTGTTTGGCCCCTGAGTTGAATGCCACCCCCTGCTGAGACGGCGTGTATCTTGAGGGGGGAGAGAAAGAGGAATAATCGTGTTATGATTCATGAAACACAAATACGGGTAAACAGACGACAGCTCACATTATCTGCCGTTTAACTCCAGCTCTTTGTGACGTATCAGGGAGTATTTCTGACTTTTCTGAATGAAATCAGTTCTTCAGACAACACAAACTCAGTGACAAAGCAAAAAAAGCGTCATAATTTGACATTTTTCAGTCAAAAATGATGTTGAAATAGTTTGATGGAGACACAAACCTGATGTACTGAGCTGGTGCTTGTTTGTCTGCAGCTCTAACGGGCATAGCAGCCGCAATTTTCTGAGAAACTTGTTTGTCCAGGGCAGCTCTGGTCTTCTCTGTCAGCTGCAAAAAACAAAACATATTATATCAATAAAAAATAGTGTTTCAGATTTTATACATTTAGTATTTTTATATTTCTACCACTTTGCTACACTGTCTTACCTTCCACTTATCATTAATGTAGGCTTTTCTTGTTTTCTATGTTTACATTTAATGTGTATGTTTTAGTTAATGTTAACTTTAAATTGCTCCTTCTATTAGTCGTGTTTTTATATTTTTACTTTTTTGCTATTCTGTCTTACCGTGAACGTGTTATTTATTTAGGCTTCTCTTATTTTGTCTAGTTTCTATTCAATGTGTTTAATCCACTTGATATTTTACTGAGTGTTAAATTCTAATTGCTGTTTTCTATTCTTCATATATATATATATATATATATATATATATTTTTTTTTTTTACCAATTTTGCTATACTCTCTTCTCTTCCTGTGTACTTAATATTATTTATTTAGGCTTTAAAAACTAGGACCTGAGTACTAATTTCATAACACCAATATACAAACGTGAGCTGGCATGACAAATAAAGTTCCTTGAATTCTTAAACATCACCGTGTGTGGATAGAATAGTTTTGTTAATGTAAAGAATTGCAAATACTTAAGCTGCTGTGCAAATAATTATGACTTTCCACACTTGTTTCTGATCAAATTATCACTTTTCATCGACTGACAAAGGTTTTTTGGAATAAAATGCGTCATATAAAGGGAAATTTTTGACATAAATAACCAATACTGGTTGATTTCTGCTGCAGGTGCTCACTGAAAGAACAGCTTACCTCTCTCACAGCCTCCTCGTCTGGCTTCTGTAGTTCAGGTGTGTCTTCGTTCAAAACTTCCTTTGGTAGCAGGTCTGTGTACTTACTAAAAATCACCTGAAACAATAAAAGGCAGAGAAATGTGTAGGAAAGATTTATTTAGCTGTCATCTTTCTTGAGAAGTGACAGAAACAGGCACATTTTTGCACCGTGTGCTTGTTCACCTTATCTTTGCCCTGTCCTTGTCTCGCTATGGCGTCGTATTTGATTTTTCCTTCTGCGTCCACTTGCACTGCGAGAGCATTCGACGTCTTCTTCTTCCTGCCCATCTCCAGAGGAAACTGGGCCACGTGGATCTCTGGGAAAGCTCCTCCATCTCCAAAGTCCTGCACGAACACAAAACGTAAAACAATTAGTGCATTAGTTTGTGTTGGTGGGTCTAAAACTACTCTTTAGTATCAACACTGCATCTGTCATCATCAATGGAAAACTAGATCGTCCAACCACAGTTATTCAGTGAGATGATTAATGTCAGACACTTTGTTTATAAAGTGATTTAAAACTCAAAAGTCTGTCTGTGGAAATTTTACAAAATTCCCCAAAATGTGCAGGTTTGCTCTGACTGAGCTCTCAGACAGAAAATACTGAGGTGGAAATGCATTTAACAGATGAACTGCATATATACAGTCGTTCCTCTAGTTTCCTCATGGTCCTGGCCAGTGTTGGGATAATTTTGGGCCAAGAATAAGTCAAATTTTAAGATAAAAATTGAAATTCTGGGAAAACGATTTTGAAATCAAGTCAAATATTGAGAGATTAAAGTCAAAATTCTAAGATGAGAAGTTGAATTTTGAAATTAAAGGATTTTAAGATAAACCTTTGTGCTATTATCAAAAAAAGAAAGAAAAAAGTCCAAATATTTTGATAGAAGATGAAAATTTTGAACTACAAGGTAAATACAAGTAAAAATCTTGAGAGAAAAAAAAATCAAAATATTGAGATAAATAGTGAAAATGATGAGAAAAGTTAAAGATTTTGAGAGAGAATGTCAATATTTTGAAATAAAGAATTCAAAATTCTGAGACAAAATGTTAAAGCTATAAGAAGAGTTGAAACATTGGCTTCAGCTCATAATTTTGATTTATGTGCAAAAAAAAAAATCAACAAAGTTGTTTTTTTAAAATATCATTTTTCTACATTTTTCACTGGCTGAAATGGGCTTTTATGGGTCAATGAGGTGACGTCCCCTTTTTTGGTCCGAGTGCAATATTTCCTTCCATCATGAATTGAGTATTTCATCACATGTATTTCTTTATTCTATGAAACCTGTGTTATTTGAAAACATCTTTAAACTATTAAAATATAACATGTTTTTTTGTGTTTTGGTTCCTCAAACCCCCAAAATGTCAGGTGGTGCAACCGTCCTGACAAGTATCCACAGTAATTAAACTCTAAAAATTGAATGTCAGTTATTGTAAATGGAAATTAAAAATACAGTGGCATTATTTTATGCTTGAACCTTTTTAAATAAAACATTCTTTACAAATAAAAAGAATTTTAAAGCTGTTGAAACAGCTCCCTGACAAATAAAAGAAATGAAACACACAAAATGAAAATGTATGAGTCACTACAGACACTTGAGAGGTACTTGCCAATAATTTCACACAGAAAAAATAACAGGAACATATAAATATACTTCATATATTTGGTTGCACCACCTGACATTTTTGGGTGCTCAAATTAAAAATACTAAAAAATAATGAACCTAAAAACTTTGAAATGTTGGTCAACTACTGAAATCTGTTAGAAAACATAATTCTTCTTTCAGAAATATGTTTTTTAAAGGAGTTTTTTGTAAATAAATGTTTAGGTTATGAAGCTACATTGTCGTGTCTGAGTATTGTTTGGTGTTTCCTCTAAGACCCCGGGTATGTGGTGCTGTTTTGGGGTTTTTTAGGGGCTCGGTGACCCCCGGAGCTTTACCTCCAGGGAGCGGGGCACCCAGCCTTTCCTGTGCCCGTAAGGAGGCGGCTCTCTGCGGGAGGACACCAGCGCGGTGGAGTAGGACTTCTGAGCCCGGAGCCTCTCCTCCGCCTCCAGCTGGTCCTGGGACAGCTGGGTCGGTGNTATTCAAGCAACAACAACATGAACAGATAAAAACAAGTGTAATAATTACCTATAATAAGGGTCAATGACGTGACGTCCCCTTTTTTTGTGTCTGAGTGCAATATTTCCTTCCATCATGAATTGAGTATTTCATCACATGTATTTCTTTATTCTATGAAACCTGTGTTATTTGAACACATCTTTAAACTATTAAAATATAACATGTTTTTTTGTGTTTTGGTTCCTCAAACCCCCAAAATGTCAGGTGGTGCAACCGTCCTGACAAGTATCCACAGTAATTAAACTCTAAAAATTGAATGTCAGTTATTGTAAATGGAAATTAAAAATACAGTGGCATTATTTTATGCTTGAACCTTTTTAAATAAAACATTCTTTGCAAATAAAAAGAATTTTAAAGCTGTTGAGAAATGTAAAAAACTTTTGTCCCGTAATTTTCACCTTGTCAAATGTCAGCGTGGTGCAACCGTAACATTAGACTTTTATTTTAAAGTGAAGAGAATAAAACAGGAAACAGGAAACTGCATCAGCCAGAGGAGCCCAAATGACATTTGTGACCAAGTGGAAAAGTTTGTAGATTTCTCTGAAATACTGATAAAAAAAGGTTTTTTCACTTCATTGGTGACTGGAACAATTTCCATGTCAGGTGGTACAACCAATGTAATAATGTGAAATGTTATTTTAACATCAAATTATTGATCTTATTCACAAATAAAACAAATGAAACACACAAAATGAAAATGTATGAGTCACTTAGGGCTGTCACGATTAGGAATTTCTGCAGACGATTAATTGTCAGAAAAATAATTGCGATTGACGAATATATTATCCTTTTCTTTTCTTCTTTATAAACTTCTATCGTACTATAATTAGCTATCATATTATACATTCTGTGCTGAATCCTTAATGGAAAAAGAGCAATATACATCAAGAAATGTATATTTTCCTTTCCTTTTCCTTTATGCCGTTATTACATTTCAGGCAAAACACTGTTTTTTACATTTTAGGTAGAATAACATTTTTAAAAATTACATTTCCGGTCATTTTAATATTCTTAAGACCATAACTGATGTTTAACATTTTAACATTGTTATGAATATTTGTATCTTTATAAAACAGCTCCTGACAAAAATAATAGTTTTTTTGGAAATGATTTGGCGGCCCACTTGCAATGCCTCCACGGCCCACCAGGGGGCCACGACCCACAGGTTGGGAATCACTGCTCTAGAGTTAAACTGTTGTATGTATCCTATTAATTCATGTTTCTGCAGTTATGCGATGTGTGAACATTATTATTGCATTATTATTATGATTGCTCTGAGCTCCATTTCTCTGCAGCTATAAGTTTACAGAGTGTCTTTGAACTCACCATGGCCTTCCCTTCCCTCACAGTCATGAATAAAGCTTTACTTTTGTGTTGCTAACGTTTCTTTTTGGTCACGGCTGATTCCACCTGGAAACCACAGAGAACAATAACGTCGCAGCAGAAGCAGGAAGGACAGTCAACATTATCTTCAGGGAAATGGAAATAAGCCAGCCCTGAAGCTGCGGCTGTCCTAGATGCCAGTGAGGCAAATATGACGACGACTTCACAGAGAGGGAGGATTCAAAAGGCTCGATTTGTTTTGGTATCATAGAGGAGGTTTATGTAAAGTCACCTTCATACAGCCTGCAGTTCTGATGAATGTGACGGTGACTCAGAGTCTCATGTCAAGATGATCAGCAACAGAAGTGACAGAAGTTGGTCTTTCTTTCTTCCTTCCTCTCTCTTTCACCTCCTTTCTTTCCTTCCTCTCTCTCTGTTTCTGGTCTGTCAGTCGCTCAGCAGAGACGTAGTGTATGAATGTGACACAGGGTAAAAGGACACGTCAAAGGAGATCAATCACCGGGCTGTGGCGTGGGACACGAAAGCTTTTAATAAACCCAATCATCAGGGTGCTTCTCTTTGTGACCGAGCCGGCGTTTGGCATTGAGGAGTTTTCTGCTGCTCCGTCTGCCTGTCCCCAAACCAGGATGAATGATGGAGACGACTTTACCCACTCAGCTGAAATCTGCCTCCAGAGACTGTGAAAGCAATGCTCTAAATGTTTGATTCATATCAGGAGGTAGGAGGGGGAACTTTCCTGAAAAGATGGTGATGGCGTATCAATTTAAAAAGGCTTCGCTGATTAAATTTCAGTAAATCTATTGCCTGATTTTTGAGCTGCAGGCAAAATGTGGGAGGACATGAAATGATTTGCAGATCCCTTATAACCAATATTCAATTGAAAACACTACAAAGACAAGATATGTATTCTTCAAACTTATAAACTTCATTCTTTTGTTGCAATTATTGAAAAAAAAAACAGCTGTTTGGATCATTCCACAGGTGAACAGGGTGATCGGGAATAAAAGGAGCATCATCCCCAAAAGGCTCAGTCCTTCACAAGCAAAGATGGAGCCAGGTTCACCACTTTGTCAACAACTGCGTGAGCAAATAGTCCAACAGTTTAAGAACAATGTTTCTCAACTTTGTCCAACTGCAGGAATTGATGGATTTCATCATCTACAGACCATAATATCATCAAAAGATTCAGAGAATCTGGAGAAATCTCTGCACGTAAGCAGCAAGGCCCAAAACCAACATTGAATGGCCATGACCTTTGACCCCTCAGGCGGCGCTGCATTAAAAACCCACATCATTGTGTAAAGGATATTAGCACGTGGGCTCAGGAACACTTCAGAAAACCATTGTCAGTTAACACAGTTCATCACTACATCTACAAGTGACAGTTCAAACTCTACCATGCAAAGACAAAGTCACACATCAACAACACACACAAACGCAGCAGAACTCTTTTTGGAAATCATGGACATGGTGTCCTCCGGGCCAAAGAGGAAAAGGACAATCAGGATTGTTCTCGGAGCAAAGTTCAAAAACAGCATCTGTGATGGTATGGGGGTGTGTTAGTGCCCCATGGCATCATGGGTAAGTGTCCCAGTATCTGTGAAGGCAGCATTAATGCTGAAAGGTACAAACAGGTTTTGGAGCAACATCTGCTGCCATCCAAGACACTTTGTCTTTTTCAGGGACGTCCCTGATTATTTCAGCAAGACAATGAAACCAAGACACATTCTGCTCCTGTTACAACAGCGTGGCTCCGTAGTAGAAGAGTGCAGCTACTAGACTGACCTGCCTGCAGATCATATCGTCAGCTCATATCATATAATGTTGCTCTATAAAACCTTGTGTGGCATCATACAAAGCTGTATATTACAGAATTATATTGCGTTCTGTAGTTTTCCATCTTGCATGGCTTCAAATGGTCACATATCGTCTTGTCTCAGCTCATTTATCTTTTAAACTTTCTGTAACTTCCTGTATTTTCTCATCTAATATCATATACTGAGGTGTTTTATAATCTCATCTTTTCTCATACTCTGTCCTGCAGAACCGTCTGNCAGCAAGGCCCAAAACCAACATTGAATGGCCGTGACCTTTGACCCCTCAGGCGGCGCTGCATTAAAAACCCACATCATTGTGTAAAGGATATTAGCACGTGGGCTCAGGAACACTTCAGAAAACCATTGTCAGTTAACACAGTTCATCACTACATCTACAAGTGACAGTTCAAACTCTACCATGCAAAGACAAAGTCACACATCAACAACACACACAAACGCAGCAGAACTCTTTTTGGAAATCATGGACATGGTGTCCTCCGGGCCAAAGAGGAAAAGGACAATCAGGATTGTTCTCGGAGCAAAGTTCAAAAACAGCATCTGTGATGGTATGGGGGTGTGTTAGTGCCCCATGGCATCATGGGTAAGTGTCCCAGTATCTGTGAAGGCAGCATTAATGCTGAAAGGTACAAACAGGTTTTGGAGCAACATCTGCTGCCATCCAAGACACTTTGTCTTTTTCAGGGACGTCCCTGATTATTTCAGCAAGACAATGAAACCAAGACACATTCTGCTCCTGTTACAACAGCGTGGCTCCGTAGTAGAAGAGTGCAGCTACTAGACTGACCTGCCTGCAGATCATATCGTCAGCTCATATCATATAATGTTGCTCTATAAAACCTTGTGTGGCATCATACAAAGCTGTATATTACAGAATTATATTGCGTTCTGTAGTTTTCCATCTTGCATGGCTTCAAATGGTCACATATCGTCTTGTCTCAGCTCATTTATCTTTTAAACTTTCTGTAACTTCCTGTATTTTCTCATCTAATATCATATACTGAGGTGTTTTATAATCTCATCTTTTCTCATACTCTGTCCTGCAGAACCGTCTGGTATCTTATTTTATGGGACCATATTGAATCATATTATTACTAACCCATAAAAAAAAAACCATACTGTCAAACGCTACAGTCCACTGCATCAGCTCAAGGTCAACGAGACAAAGGGCAAAAGTTTCCTCTGGATGTGGATCTGAGCGTCCTCGTGTTTGTGCGCGAGGCCTTGGGCTGTGTTTCATGTTAATACGATCACACATCAGTCTGTCAGAGCGCGGCTTAGAGGGATCAGGACGAGAGATTAAGACGAGACACAAGATCGGCAGATACCTTTATCATTAATTATATTCAAGCCTTTGACTTAATTGCACATAGAGTGTCTTTTATTGCATCATAGGATCAGTGAGTGAGTTACAAAAAGACCAACGACATCATCGAAGTGCACAAAATATTTCTTTGTCCCTCACATTCTCTTTATATTTTACTTGAGGTTATTGCATATTTATGAGTCACATTATATAGTTGCACTGTTTTTTATTATTAAGGTTTATATTGCATATTGTTTATTCTTTTTTTCAGCTTGTTCCTTTTTCTGAAAACACTTGAACCCAAAGTAATCAAGTCTCCAAGTCTCAGTTGCAATTTCTGAGCAAAGCCAGGGATTATTTTTGTGTTTTCTTGTTGAACATTGGGTATTGTAAGCAAATACTCTCTGAATGTTAATGAGACAGTGATGCAAACAAAAAGCACTCAGCTGCAGTTTGTAATCACGGAACGTAAACAAAGCAGAAACACCTCAAACCTTTAAGGATGCGTAGACCTGGAGCAGTTTGGGTGAAAAAGCTCAAGTGTTTGTAAGTTTGAGGCTGAAACCTTGAGATCCCTCTGGACTGTCACGGACATGAGCTCAGACCTGGAGATTGTGTCTTTTTTTTTTGATAAAAGCTCGGTGAGTATCCCACCTGAGAAACCTGATAGCATCAAGAGACCCACGCTTCTTTGAACCAATGAAATCACAGCGTTGTATCAGAGATAGAGGTGTGGAGGAACACGTCCAGGGAGAGAAAATCCAAGAGGATCTTAGTATCAGATCGATGCAAGTTTCTCATACATACAACACCAGAGGGCTCAGAGCTCCAGGTAAGAAACTGTTTTTATTATCAGACTCTACAATCTCTCCTCTGTACGGACAGAACCGCTCATACAGGAAAGATAAATGTTATAAAGTGAGTTTCTCTTTCATGTCAATCTTGTAAGTAACATATATGAAAGTCAAACATAGGAAACTTAGTAAAGTTGCACAAAATGAATCCTCTAAGAAAAGTACATAACAGTAGTTTCTTAAATGATCTCCTTAGTAAAAAATTAGAAGCAGTAAACTTATACGAGATGCACAACCGCCAGTGAAACTAAAACCTTGCAAGTATCATTAAAGACTTGAAAAAACTCACATGAAAAAAAAAAAACATAATCTAAGCATGAAATCAAAAAGAAAAGCAGTGATAAATCCCAGTTTAAGTTAAATCTTGAAAGAGTCTCATATCTAGATATTTGCCTGATCATTAACCACAACTTAAAATGAGATTTTCAGTGCTACAAAGGGTTATTTCTAAATGCTCATTGAAAGCTTCCTGATTGGTTCAGACCGGACCAGATTGATTTACAACAAAACAAAGTCTTTGTGACTTTCTCTACTGTAAATTATTTCTGTGATTTATTTTGTAAAAGTGGTGGAAACAGGAGCTGAGCTGTATGACAGGAAATAAGACAGAAGAGAAGAAGAAAGATAAGCAGGAGAGAGATAGAGCACAGACTAAAGGCTAAAACAGTCTCTAATGTGTTTGTGCTAATGTTGATTCCTGTCCACATGCAGCAGTTATTCTGCAGTGATCTGTTCAAACCTCAACTCAACTCAACTCAACTTTATTTATAGAGCACTTTAAAAACAACCACAGCTGAAAACAAAGTGCTGTACACATATGAAGAAACACTGAAACAAAGATAAAAAATCATATATAACACTTAAGTTATTGTTTCATTGTTTCATTGTTCCTAAAAACAAATTTAAGAACAATAAAAACAATAAGTAAAACAATAACTAAAAACAAACCATAAAACACTAAAACAGAGTTGAGTCTCATGGTGTGTTAAAAGCCGAGGAATAAAAGTGGGTTGAAGACGAGTTTTAAAAACAGACAGTGAGGTGGATCGTCTGTGGAGGGGGAGCTCGTTCCACAGTTTAGGGGCAACAACAGAGAAAGTTTGTCCCCTCTGAGCTTCCGTTTGGGCCTCGGTACCTGGAGGAGCAGGAGGTCAGCTGACCTGAGGCCCCGAGCAGGAGTGTAGGGGTGGAGGAGCTCAGAGAGGTAAGGTGGGGCCAGACCATTAAAATAGTTAAAAACAAATAAAAGAATCTTAAAATGGACCCTAAAGTGCACAGGCAGCCAGTGGAGGGAGGCCAGGATTGGGGTGATGTGCTTCCTCTAACGTCCTCCAGTTAAAAGGTGAGTGGCTGCATTTTGCACCAACTGGAGACGTGAGGGAGCCCTGGCTGACTCCAAAGTAAAGTGAGTTGCAGTAATCCAGCTGTGATGTGATAAAAGCGTGGATTACTGCTTCAAAGTGCGAATGTGCAAGAAAAGGCTTCACCTTTGCCAGCTGCCTGAGATGATAAAAACTGGACTTAACAACAGAGCTGATCTGTCCATCGAATTTAAAATCACTGTCCATCTTCGTCACAGCAAAATTCTCCTCACAGTCACTTTAAAACCAGACAAATGGTTAAAAACTACAAAGAAGCTATGAAACATGTTTGGAAATCTTAATTTGCAGTGCAACTTTCTTTTACACAACAAAAATAATTTTCACTTGATTCAAAGTGAAACAAACTTAATCCTTTTTTATCTGGTATCAAAGAAATGCAGAAGTGTCCACTTTAAAGGGTCGACCATAGTAAGAAACTTTCTATTCTCTTCTATTTCTTTTCCCTCTGGGCTTAGAGTTGAATTATCTTCGCCTCAGTAAAACAACACATTAATCTTTTTATTTAACATCCATGTTTCAAACTGTATCGTGCAGATTTTTTAACTGTACAGAGTAAAAACAAATTTTTCTAAAAGTAACGTTGCTCATTAGATTTGAGGTATTTGATTTTCATTTCCTAAAACTTTGGTGATACATGCTCCCAAAACTCTGAAGATTTCACTTGATCATTCATTAATTAATGCACCAGTCAGTGTTTGTGCAAAGGAAAACTATTGATTCAAAGAGAAACGAAAGTGTGAGTGTTGTGTTTCTAAGATCTTTGTATCAAACCGTCTTTGAAAACTTTAAAAGATTAACACACTGCCCACCTCAGACAGTTTTTCCAGTGAAAATCAGTCACAAACACACACAAACACACAGAGAAAGCTCCTGTAAACTATCAGGAATCAAAGGAAGTTTCTCGTCAGTTCCTAAAATTGGCGCTCCTCCCCTGTCGGAAAGAATTCATGTCACAATTATCATCAGGTAAATCCAGGGCGGAGAAGAGGAAGGAGCCGTAAAGAGGAAGAAAAAACCATGGAGGAGTGAATGATGAATGAAAACAGATCAAAGTGGGTCAGGAGATTCTGCTCGGCTGAAAGGAAACCACACACGTGTAAAAAGCATGTTCGCAGACAAACAGAGCGTGTTTGCTGCGTGGGACAAAGGTGACTCATTGTTGGAGCCAAGAGCTGCAGGTGGATTTGTTTCTTCCACTCTTCACCTGTCAGGTGTTGTTACACACTGAATGTTGCTGCTGTTTCCGTCTGCAGCTGTTTCCATGAAGGAAATCACTTTGAATTACATGCATGTGTGTTTCTGATGTTGTGAAAATCATCAGGTTCAGAGGCTCAGTGTGATGATTCTTCTGCACAAACGTCCGTCACTGTCGTCTCCAGGTGTCACGCTTGTTCTCAAAGACCAACGTTTGATTTCTCAGGTGCACAGTTATCGAGTACATTTACTTGAGTATTTATCCATGGGCCATCAGGTTACTGAATGCTGCTTAACTACACACTATCTGCTGCTTCACTTGGATATTTATTTTTATTTACTAAGTAGTTATCGTCTTGAAAGCAGTAAAGTTGTTTGTTTGTGGTGACGAACTGAGCCATAAACGTGTCTCTTCACCTGCTCAGGTGAGTACGACTCAGATAACAGAAATAATAATAAACTTTATTTATATAGCACTTTTTTCAAGCACAAAGTTGCAAAGTGCTTTAAAAAAGTGCAATAAAGAAAAACAATTATGTGAAAAACAATTTCAGTAAAAATCAGTTGGCAGTACAGGATCAGATAAAATCATTATTTTTAGAATTTTATTATTTAAAGGGAACCCCAACTGTCAGGACTAACAGGCATGAATCTGCTTAAATATTTGTCTCAAACTAGAATACACAGTTTCTATCCTTCGGGCGCAGCCATTGTTTGCCACAATGCATTCTGGGTTGATGACGTAGATTGGTTGCTTGGTACCGAGCATCTGGATTTGGCCGTTTCCTCACTACTAGTCGCCGTAAGTCACGAGGTTTGAGGAGGGAAAAAACATAATAATGCCACATGTGGCTGCTTTTGGGTGAACTTTTCAGTCCAAAGGAAACAAGGAGACTGATGTTAGTCTGCACAGCTTCCCAAAAGACAAGAAAAGAAGGAAGTTGTGGGAAATGGCTTGTGGGCGTAAACAACTTCCCATGGAGCCGCGGCTATGTTCTGGCCACTTCTCCCCAGAAGCATTTGCTGCATTTAGCCGGCCCATGCTGATGAAAGAGCTGACAGGTGTGGGTCATTATAAACGGAGACTAAAGCCAAATGCTGTGCCGACTATTTTCCAACACAAACCCACAAAACTTCCTCTGGAAACCACTGAAGTCCGCTCCAGGACTTATATGATCCTGTATGAGATCCAGCCCGGTGCAACCATATGACCTCACTACCCAGACGTTATTGTAAACAACAATGGCGGCCTACAGGGGAAAATATTTTTTCAAATTTTAAACAAACTAAGATATTTTGAGAGATTTTATTATGGTTCTTATGTAGCTGGTAAAAACACTGATCATTTAGGAAAATGACGTTCTGGTAGCCAGGGTAACTTTTAACACTTAAGTATCTTATCATTAAGTATTTAAGTATTTTTTTTTTTTAGCATTTTATCATTACATACTTAAGTGCTTTATCATTATGTATTTTAGTACTTTTAGCATTCTTTTGTCAAGTATATTAGTTTTATAACGTTTCATTTTGCAGTATGTAGAAGTGTTTCAGTATATTTTAGTATTTTACTATTAAGAACTTTCAGTATTTTAAGTTTTCCCATTATAAAATAGTTTCGTATTTTAAAATTAGAAACCTAAGTATTTTTTTCATGAAGTATTTAAGTAGTTTTAGCATTCTATTATAAAGTTGTTTAGTGTTTATAACATTTATTTTAAGGTATTTCAGTTTATTCATGCAGTATTTTTAGTTTTTTCATTGTTAAATAGTTTAGTATTTATTATTGAGTGCTTTCGTGTTTTAGTACCCAAGCAATTTGTTTTCTGTTCTTATTTCTTGGATTCAGTATGTTAGCATGTTAATCAGTAAACCAAATTTATACAGCAATATAGAACTTTGTGCTGTTTGTTTATCTTTGTTTACATTGTTTGTGCCTTTATTCATCCCTTGGGATAATTCATGTATTTTGAATTTGAAAGTTCACTCAGAATAAAGTTCATATCCTGATCAAGAAAAAAATTGTCACAATTTTAGCACCAACCCTGGATACTCTGTGTTTACAACACAGTACACAGAAATATAGAAAAACAAATATCTCTGGGGTCCCCCAAAAATGTGTGATGTCAAACTGGGAACCTGCTGCAGAGAAACTGGAAGCTTCTCTGTTCCTCTGGTTTCATCTCCGTCCAAAAGGTTCCCGCTTTAGAAAAACAGATAAAGCAGAAAACGCTTCAGGGCTGTTTGTGATCCAAAAGTCACCGCAGCCGTGTGTAAACCACCGAGCTTTGTCCAAATAAACGGCAGCAGCCAGAACGCTGAGCCAACCAGATGGAGTCAGAAAAAAAACACAGAGCAGGAGTGAAAGAAGCTGAAGCAGAGAGATGGACTGAGTCTGTGAAATGAAACGACGGCGAAATTCCTCTCGACCTTTTCTCCCGACCTTAACCCGGCGTTGTTAAAGCTGGCGGCGGCGCTATCTGGCCTCCCCAGAAGTGGAGTCACTTCTGCTCCTCCTCCTCCTCCAGCATCAGGATGGAGTCCAGAGAAGTGACTCCACAAGGTCAGCGGGGGGTTCATTCACTGCAGGCGCTGCCTCTGGAGCTTTAAACCTGAGAGAGGAAGAGGAAAAGCTTCTGCACCGTAAAGCACAAACCTCACACTTCCTCCTCTCTGTGGATTTCTCCCTCTGATTTACTTTCACCGAGCTGTTCTGTAAGAAGAAACGGGACTGCGTTTGTCTTATGGACATAATTAGGTCAGTGGAATGGATGATTAAGTCTGCAGCAGAACGCATGATTCAGTGTTTATGAGCGTGTAGTTTATGCAGTGATGCAAACAGCAGAAACACATTCATGCACTTCCTCCTCCTCTGCTGCTGCTGCTGCAGCTCGAGGTGGTGAATCATGGATTAAACATTCTCTTTCATCCACATGTAATGACCACGCTGGACAATCTCTGCCTCCAGTTGTAACGTGAAGATGCACGGAGCAGAATCTAGTGTAGAAATTTCACGAGCTTGATTATAGAGCTGCTCACTTGCATGTCCCTCCCTGTGTTTAAATCACAGGACGAGAGCGTGACATGTGTTTATTCATCCATCTGTTTATTCTGGGATGAATGAACCACGTCCCACACTCACTGTGAAAGAATCACCACTAGATGGCAGCACCACTCAAAGCTGCATCGTCATTCTTCCATACACACAAACACATAAATTTACACTCAAATCCATGCACACACACACATACACACACACACACGCTTTCACAAGTGACAACAAAGATGCCTGCAGGTGCTTCTATGACTCTGAGCTCCTCCATGCTGCATCCGCTTTGCAGGAGACATTAAAATGGCGATGATGCTGTAGCTTTGTAGGCGACTGTATGTGCTCAGCTCTGAGTGAACGCCAGAGAGAGAGAGAGAGTTGCAGTCAGTCGGGGTCTCTTTACACCAGCAGGAGGGCTGTGTGAGATACTATTCCCTCCACTGAGTTTGGACTTTATCCAACTTGTGCAGTTTCCCGTCCCATTCAGGACACTGAGAGCCAGTTGGACTCTCATCAGCAGCCACATCATCATCGTCGGCCTCCCAATTTGGAGAGGAAGTCATTAATTTCCTAATAGACGCAGAATTGCTTCGTCATTCAGTGAGAGCTCGTCGTTGAGAGGGCAAATAAGGGCTAATTAAAATGCTCTCAGCGCACATCAACAGCCTTTTTATGCAATTACTCAACCTTCTGCGTGTGTTCAAATAAACAAGTGCTCGGACTCGCTCTGATAAACCACATTTCATGCTGCGTTCATGCACACACACACACGCACACACACGCTGGGTGCTGGTACTCTGCCTGGATGTGACCTTGAGAAGGGGAAGAAGAGTTTCAGGCGGCGCCGGCAGCAGCAGCAGCGTGCAGCGTGCAGCGAGCAGGGCTAATCTCCAGAGCATGTCGCTCGATGTAGGGAGCTGATAGTGAGCAGCTGCAGAAGCCTCTCCAGCGGTGGAGATATGTATCGCTCCAGATTTGAGACAGAGCCCCCTCAGAGTGAAGGCAGAGGATTTGGAAGGAGAGTTTCAGCTGCTGCAGTTCAGCCTCATTTTCTGCTCCATTTTATGTCAGTGGAGGTAATCCAGTCTGAGAAACAGGCAGAGAAATGAGGTGATACTGGGCTCCAGGCTCAGACATGTAGAGGAGAGAGAAGGAAACAGTGGAACCAAGATTCATTTTACAGCTCTGTTACTGAGGAACACAGAAAAATAGCTTNGCAACCAAATATATGAAAATATATTTATATGTTCCTGTTATTTTTTCTGTGTGAAATTATTGGCAAGTATCTCTCAAGTGTCTGTAGTGACTCATACATTTTCATTTTGTGTGTTTCATTTCTTTTATTTGTGAATAAGATAAATAATTTGATGTTAAAATAACATTTCACATTATTACATTGGTTGTTCCACCTGACATGGAAATTGTTCCAGTCACCAATGAAGTGAAAAAACCTTTTTTATCAGTATTTCAGAGAAATCTACAAACTTTTCCACTTGGTCACAAATGTCATTTGGGCTCCTCTGGCTGATGCAGTTTCCTGTTTCCTGTTTTATTCTCTTCACTTTAAAATAAAAGTCTAATGTTACGGTTGCACCACCCTGACATTTGACAAGGTGAAAATTACGGGACAAAAGTTTTTGACATTTCTCAACAGCTTTAAAATTCTTTATATTTGCAAAGAATGTTTAATTTCCATTTACAATAACTGACATTCAATTTTTAGAGTTTAATTACTGTGGATACTTGTCAGGACGGTTGCACCACCTGACATTTTGGGGGTTTGAGGAACCAAAACACAAAAAAACATGTTATATTTTAATAGTTTAAAGATGTGTTCAAATAACACAGGTTTCATAGAATAAAGAAATACATGTGATGAAATACTCAATTCATGATGGAAGGAAATATTGCACTCAGACACAAAAAAAGGGGACGTCACCTCATTGACCCATATACAGTTTCCCACTGGAGTGATCATGACGTCTGATTTTAAATGTTTTTGTGTTATCCAACAGTATTTGAAAAGAAATCATGATGTAATTCTGATTATACTTCCAATAATGACAAAGCTGATGTCAGTGGTCCTTTATTTTGATTGGTTATTTTGATACGTGATGTATTGAATTGAAAATCCTTGTGTGAAACTGAAAGATGAAACTAAAGCCAAACACTGAAAGAAATTACTGTAATTGTAGTTATACAATGGGGTCATTTTTTTTTCTAAAATAGCGCCAGATCACAGCGTTCGAATTTTAAAGTCATTACGGTCATAGATCAGGTTTATACCTTGTTTCTTTTATTCAACAGACTAAATAACTTCATGTCTTCTAACTTATTTACATGACAAGATGTCATTTCTGTCTCTATATGGTCGTGACTTCACAATTCTCCTCTGCTCAATGTATTGTGCACGGTAGAGTTCCGCCCCGATGCACACATCTGCTCATCTGGTATATTTTAGCTTAAAGTGACCCTGACTGTGAGGACTTACAGGCATGAATCTGCTTAAATGTTTGTCTCAAACTAGAATTTGTTGTTAAAAGACATAACGAATTGGTTTTTCTTTCAAAAAGTTTAAAACACAGTTTCTATCCTTTGGGCACAGCCATTGTTTTACTGCCGCAATGCATTCTGGGTTGATGACGTGATTCACAGTGTTTGACCCCAAACCCCCAAAATATCCTGACAAAATTAGAAATGGAAAGACAGAAATTTTGACTTGTTCTTTTTTCAGGTTTGGTAACAAACTGTAAAAATATTGTTTTTTTTTCTTCTCACTGTTTCACGAAGGATTTAATTGGTATGTGCTGATTTTATTTCTCTTTAATTCAAAAGAAAAAACAATGAATAAATCCTCAAAAAGGTTGAGAAAATTAAGGAACAGAAAATTAGAGACGCATCAGAATCAAACGTTCACCAACATATTTAACGTCTGATTTTAAAAACGTGGCTCAGTGGGGGTTTGGTTTTCTTAGCATAGTGAGAGGCAATTTTTCCATCTTCTTTTTCTGCCAACAGTGCATTCTGTTTGAGGTATTAAATTACAAATGGAGCATGACCGGGCGCAGAGGACAGCGGGGGGTGGATAGTCATTTACATCTGTGAGCCAGTCAAGGGAAGCCAACCCAAATGGAGCTGCCACTTCCGTCTCCCTCTTGGTTTTATCAGCCGCTCTCTGAATTAGCGCTGTATGAAAAATAAAAAACCCTAATGTGGATTCGCTGGTTGTTAAAATAAAGATGGTTCAGACTCCAACACTCGCAGCCCGAGCGAGCGAGCGAGGAGGGAGCGCCGCGGATCACAGGGTGCACATTTCACGGCGGCGGTCTGAAGCGTGAATTAGTGATGCATGACAGGAAAATACAAGGCATGAAAATAGCTACAGCTCCTCTTCTCTCTGCAGACATCAATTATACTGGATTCTTTCTGAACTTTCCACTGCAAATAAAGCTGGGTCAATGAGGTGACGTCCCCTTTTTTGTGTCTGAGTGCAATATTTCCTTCCATCATGAATTGAGTATTTCATCACATGTATTTCTTTATTCTATGAAACCTGTGTTATTTGAACACATCTTTAAACTATTAAAATATAACATGTTTTTTTGTGTTTTGGTTCCTCAAACCCCCAAAATGTCAGGTGGTGCAACCGTCCTGACAAGTATCCACAGTAATTAAACTCTAAAAATTGAATGTCACTTATTGTAAATGGAAATTAAAAATACAGTGGCATTATTTTACGTTTGAACCTTTTTAAATAAAACATTCTTTGCAAATAAAAAGAATTTTAAAGCTGTTGAGAAATGTCAAAAACTTTTGTCCCGTAATTTTCACCTTGTCAAATGTCAGGGTGGTGCAACCGTAACATTAGACTTTTATTTTAAAGTGAAGAGAATAAAACAGAAAACAGGAAACTGCATCAGCCAGAGGAGCCCAAATGACATTTGTGACCAAGTGGAAAAGTTTGTAGATTTCTCTGAAATACTGATAAAAAAGGTTTTTTCACTTCATTGGTGACTGGAACAATTTCCATGTNACTGACAATGGTTTTCTGAAGTGTTCCTGAGCCCACGTGCTAATATCCTTTACACAATGATGTGGGTTTTTAATGCAGCGCCGCCTGAGGGGTCAAAGGTCACGGCCATTCAATGTTGGTTTTGGGCCTTGCTGCTTACGTGCAGAGATTTCTCCAGATTCTCTGAATCTTTTGATGATATTATGGTCTGTAGATGATGAAATCCATCAATTCCTGCAGTTGGACAAAGTTGAGAAACATTGTTCTTAAACTGTTGGACTGTTTGCTCACGCAGTTGTTGACAAAGTGGTGAAATATCTGTCATAAAAATATATAAAGAACAATAACTGACTGACTCTAAAGACTCAAAGATGTGACCTGCTCTCTGCTCCACATGATGGTGGATTCTTCGGTTTGTTGGTGTTTCACATGAATCAAACACACACTCACACACACACACACACACACACACTCACACAAACACACACACACACAGCTGCGCCCTCTAACCACGCTCTGATTGATTTCTCAGAGCCAAGATGGCCGCTGTGCTTTCATCTTCATGCCCGGTCGTTTCCTCGATGACCTGCTCTCTCGCCGCTCTCTCTCCTCCGCCCTCGACCGTTAACCAGCGCTCCACGGGCGTCCTGCGTCTCTGAAATGGACCTTATTACCCAGGCGTGTTCTGTTGAGGTTCACCCAGGGACGGGCGCTGCGTCCTCCACCTCCACGGGCAGCAGACGGCGTGTTTTGGTGCGCGATGGCGAGATGTGGCCGCTCTGCTCTAACAGGTTTGGACAGGTGAAGGAGACGCAGCTGAGCCCCACGTTTACCTGTAAGAGCGTCAGGACGGAGAGAAACAGCTGTGACAGTCACTCAACCTTTGTTTCATCTCAGAAAAATCATCGAAGGTGTTTCTTCATTTTCAATAATGTTCAGAGTTTATCTGATCTTTCAGAATAAAACGTCATTTCTGGAAACACGCTGAGATAAACGAGGATCAATACGACGCTTCGCTCTGTAAATAAGACACAGACTGAATCCAATTAGCTTTTTAGCTTATTAACTTATAAACTTACAGGCTCTGACTGAAGTAAACAAATTAGCAGAGCCGCACCTTATAAGCTCATGAACGAACCCTGCTAAGAATTAATTTGTCAGAACTGACAGTAATAAGTGTTTTCAGGTGAGAGACATGAATTAAGAGTTCAGAGATTTTGTTGAAATGCTAACAACAGTTAGTTCTGCTTTTAAAGGAGTTTAATGCGTTGGTACCACGTCTGTTAATCTGAGATTTATACAGTTTATACAGATATAAGGGTCAATGACAAAAAGAGGGTCTAAAAACGTATTTTTACAAAGTATTAGAATTATGTTTTCGAACAGATTTCAGTAGTTAACCAACATTTTCAAAGTTTTTAGGTTCATTATTTTTTAGTATTTTTAATTTGAGCACCCAAAAATGTCAGGTGGAGCAACCAAATATATGAAAATATATTTATATGTTCCTGTTATTTTTTCTGTGTGAAATTATCGGCAAGTATCTCTCAAGTGTCTGTAGTGACTCATACATTTTCATTTTGTGTGTTTCATTTCTTTTATTTGTGAATAAGATAAATAATTTGATGTTAAAATAACATTTCACATTATTANACAACCAATGTAATAATGTGAAATGTTATTTTAACATCAAATTATTTATCTTATTCACAAATAAAAGAAATGAAACACACAAAATGAAAATGTATGAGTCACTACAGACACTTGAGAGATACTTGCCAATAATTTCACACAGAAAAAATAACAGGAACATATAAATATATTTTCATATATTTGGTTGCACCACCTGACATTTTTGGGTGCTCAAATTAAAAATACTAAAAAATAATGAACCTAAAAACTTTGAAATGTTGGTCAACTACTGAAATCTGTTAGAAAACATAATTCTTCTCTCAGAAATATGTTTTTATCCATTTTCAAAGAACTTTTTAAAAATAAGTTTTTAGACCCTCTTTTTGTCATTGACCCAAATGCAAAAAGATGTAGAGATGTGAGAGACTGAATGAGAGCTGTCAACAAAAGCTCTATGATGGGAAAGATTCAGCAGAAAGACCAGTTTTTAAACTACCACACACACACACACACACACACACACTCACACACACACACACACACTCAGGTAAAGCCTGTTGTTGACCTTTAAGTCGTGCGGCGGCGTGTCCGTGCTCTTCAGGTCTCTGTCAGGTTGTGAAAGTGATATTTCTATGGACTGAGCTGTTTCTGCAGCCGCTCTCTCTCCTCAGCTCTAATCAATGTTTGCTAATGCCTCTATTATAATCCTGCTCTGGAATTAAGGCGGCATTGATCAACAGGCCTGTTGTTGCCACGGCGGCGGTGGCGGCGGCAGCGGCGTGAGCCACTGAAGAGGAAACTGAGTCTGAAGCAAACAGTGAGTCAGAGAAGCGGCGAGGAGGGCTGATGGGAAAATAATACAGGAGCTGTTGTTTTTCTCAATCTGGATCTTTAATCTGTTGCTTCTCCCTGAGGTTTTTAACTTCTGATGGTTCAGAGAAGGCGGGAAACGCTTCATGCGTGTCGATCAGAGGTGTTTGGGTTTTTATGGTTCACTGTGAACGAACAGCTGCAGGTGTTTGAGTTTTAAACCTGGATCAGTGGGTTTCTCTTAGAGCTGCACAAATAATCGAACTGTGACTATTATTTCCTAAACTGCAATTGCATTTTTTTAATGTGATTATTTCTCTGTTTTTAAACAAACTCATTTTGAACATGAACAGTTTCATTAATTACAGCACAACAACAACAACACACTACCACTACAACTGGGACTGATTTTTACATATTTTAAACACTATTACCTTCTTTTTTCACACTTTTGGAACATTTTTAATTCCTTCTCACTACTTTCTAGGTTCACTCACAATTTTCTTGCCAACTTTTGTTGTTTTTGCTGATTTTAGTCACTTTTCACTGTTCACTCAACACTTTTTTTCACTATTTTTGCAACTTTCAGAACTTTTTTAAGTCCCCCCCCCAAAAAAATTTTTCTTGTAAACTTTTGTTACTTTTTGGTCATTTTAGTCACTTTTAACTATTTTTTTTACACTTTTGGACCATTTCTTTCAGACCTTCTCACTATTGACCTGGTTCACTTTGTTATTTTTGTCGATATTTGACACTTTTCACTATTTTTTTTGACACTTTTTAACCTTTTTTTGCAAATAACTGACTGTTTTCCAAGTTTGATCCCAATGTTATTGTTAATTTTGTTGACTTTGGCCATTGTCACCACATTTTTTACCGTTTGCCATAATTTTTTTTCACGATTTTTGCTACTTCATAGTTTTCTTAAAGTTTCCTCCGAAATTTCCTTGCAACATTTTGTTGCTTTTTAGCCATTTTAGTCACTTTTTACCCTCTTTTTCCTCACTTTTCGACCATTCTTTGCTACTTTATGAGTATTTCCAGGTTTATTCCAATTTAAAAACCAGTTCTTGTTGCTTTTTGGGTATTTTTACTGTCACAAGTATTATTGCTACTTTTTGCCTCTTTTTACCACTTGTATAGTTTCTATTGTGAAGATTGTTTTTAACAGTTTGTCTCTTTGGTTGAGTAACTCTGGTGTGGAACAGAAAACATAAACTGCATAAACTGTATCTGACTCATTTCAGGTTATAGAAATATTTCACTGTTTATATTCGAATATTGCACCAGGACATATTGTGATTTAATCTTATTTGTGATTCATTGCCCAGCCCTGGTTTCTCTGGGTATTAAAATGCATCTTTTCCCTCAGTATGTTTAGAGTAAAACAGCCGATGTTGCATTGGACGCTGGAGAACAATAGAGACAGACTCGTCTTTCAGTCTCTGCCCTTTACAAACAAAGAGATCTGATCCCTGAAGCTTTTAGCAGATTTAATTACAGGTGATATTGTTAAGGGAGGAAATAAAGGCAGGTGTTTGCTCTTTTCTGAAAGGCTCATTAGAGAAAGGCTCTTGACTTCTGAGCAGCTGTAAGCTCCGTTTTTTTCACGCACAGTCGTCCCTCAGTTTGCACATTAAACAAGGCGTGTGCTCTGAGTGACAAATGTACAAACTGATGATTAATACCAGGAGGAGAGAGAGGGCGTGTGAGATTAGACCCTGGAACCAGAGTCTGATTTGAGTGGCAGAGCAATAATTACCGTCTGTTGTTCTGGATTATAAAAACTTCAGGTGATTAGATTAAGAGCTGATTCATCTTCAGATGCTTTCTGACCGAGCTCAGGCAGCTCGCTGTGCTTTTTTTTTACTGATGTGATGTGCTTCCTATTTCTTACTGCTCATTTATTTTCCTCTACTTCATACACCCACTCAGCTTCCTCTCAATTTCCAAGGCCTCGAAAATGAGAGTGTGGAGAAAAGCAGCGAATGGTGGATCCACTTTACCTGCAGACAGAAAGGTTTCTATGAATGAGACGGAGCAGAAACATCGAACGTCCACAACGCAGAACCATACAGACATAAAACTAACAGACTTTTCTCTAAGATGCTGTTTTCAATGATCATGTTAAAACATCAAGAAGACAAACACAGGAAACAGTGACAGAAAAAGTCACTTACAGCTGCTTTGAGTGCTAAGATCTGCTGATTATGTTCAGCAAACGTCATGGCTGAGATAAAAATCAACACGTCTTAGTTTCATTTAAAGGTGCCATATTATACCTTTGGAAACAGTTAAAAGTCAGTAGATGCAGAAGTCATGAATGTGGCTGTTTTTCCAGGAAAAAAAACACTGTGATTGTGAATTTAGGCCTGATGAAAAACCCTTTCTTCCTCATCGAGCTGTTTCACCTGTTGATGGGCAAAGCAGTTTTTTTCAGTGAACTGAATCATTAGAATCAGTTCAGTAAAGTGATTCGTTCAAAAGATTTGTTCACCGAATCGTTCAGTACTTCTCCGCAGCTTCACTCGCCAGTCAACATTTAATGAGCAGAAACATGCCCAAACACTCAGTTTTGCTCGGTGTGGTACTGAAGTCGATCTTCGTTCCCACCCTCACCTATGGTCACGAGCTCTGGGTAGTGACCGAAAGAATGAGATCGCGGGTACAAGCGGCCGAAATGAGCTTCCTCTGCAGGGTGGCTGGGCTCTCCCTTAGAGATAAGGTGAGAAGCTCGGCCATCAGGGAGGAGGAGTAAAGTCGCTGCTCCTCCACGTTGAGAGGAGCCAGATGAGGTGGCTCGGTGCCTCCTGGACACCTCCCTGTGAGGTGTTCAGGGCACGTCCCACCGGGAGGAGACCCCGGGGCAGACCCAGGACTACATCTCGGCTGGCCTGGGAACGTCTCAGGATCCCCCGGGAAGAGCTGGACGAAGTAGCTGGGGTGAGGGAAGTCTGGGCTCTTGCTTAGGCTGCTGCCCCCGCGACCCGACCCCGTCAGTCAGTCAGTCAGTCAGCGATTTGTTCACTGAACGTACTGGACGTTCTTACCTCCAGTATGTTCAGTAGGAATCACAACGAAGCACTGAACGTAAAGAAGGTACGTACTGGACGTGCTTGCCTTCAATATGTTCAGTAGGAATCACAGAGCTCCAGTTCAGTCACTGAGCTTCTCTCTCTCTCTCTGTGAGTCAGTCAGTTATTCATTCATCAACTTCACGTGTACTGAGACCATCATAAAGGATTTTAAAACAGTCAGCTGAGTAAATATGGATATATAAGCCGTTTGCAAACTGACAACAGCTATAAGACTAATTATTATACATTTTATCATACAAATGTTTATTCTTTCCTCAATTTTGGTGACACAAGAGGGAGATGTAGGGGCAGTTTTGAGCGACACAGGACTTCTGACCGACTCTGTCCTGATTGTTGAGTCATTACTATCGTTGACATAAATGGCTGGGGGGGGGGGCTTGGTCAATCTTGATGGTCAAGACAGACAGAAACAGGAGAGGGGAGCGCAACTGCACTTCATAAATGAATAAGTGATTCAGTTCAGCTCGTTGACCCAGATGATTCGTTCATTTTGAATGAATCGTTCATGAACGACACATTTTCAGCTGCCGCCCTGCGCCTCCTTGACCTTCACTGCTTTTTGAATCTTTCTGCTTCAGTTCAAACCAACAGTGAAATGTAAAACATGATTTTTTGGGTTGTTTGTAAAAAGTTAAACTGACATGAACTTTCTCTCTGGATCAGGACACGACTGAGTTGTTTTTTTCTTTTTAACCCGCTGGCTGTTTCAACTTTAAGTTATAATGAGTTTTGTGTTTTTGACACAGCACTCACACTTTTATGATATCAAAATAATTAAATTTACATCGACCCCATCAACACGTGCTGTTTTGACAGCAGCAGACTGTTCCTATAAAACCTGAACCAGAACAGGAAATGTTTTAATTTATGGTTCAGCCCGTTCATTGTGTGACTAACATCAGCTCCGACTCTAAATTACACATTCCTCTCAGGATTGCCGGCTGCTTATTTCCACCGTCTGTCTCTCCATCCTTTTATCTCTCGCTCACACGCTCTGCCTTTTCTGCGCTGACATTAATTACAATGAGAATCACAAATGATGGCACTCATCGCTGCAGCATTACAGTCGGCACATTCAGCAAACGCAGCCTGATGAAGTGTCCACGTAGCTCCATGAGCGCCGTGATTTATCGCTTATTTCTGCCACGACGCTCACGCCGATAATTCTTCTTCTACACCATTTACCGCCACGACTCGTCTCTCACGCGGCGAGGTGACGGCGTCGGTGTGGGCTCGGAGTGACCTCAAACAAGCTCAAAGAAAGATTATGTAACTGTTTGAATGGTATGTAGAACAAAATATTGTAAACGGCAGTGGAACGAGGAGCAGGATAATGCACATGAGTGGGCTTTTCAACAAAACTGGAATCCAACATGAGTCACATGACTGTACCTGTGGGCGAGAAACATAAAACAGGGCAACTTTTACAGATTTAATGGAGTTTTTACAGAGGTTAACACCAATGAGTGTCTCCATACAGAACCAGAATGTTGAACACAACTCTGTTCTGTTTACCAAACTGTTTTAAAGCCGATCACTGAAGAACCAAAAGGTCAAAAACCGTCAGTGACAATGAATGATAAATGCAGCTGAAACACCTTTTTAGAACCACGTTTGAACATCAATCACGCCAAGATGCTTTACATCAGACATTAAACATCTACCACATCACTTCTACACCTTCTCATCTACATCTGGGTGAAATTTGAGCTTTTTAGGTAAAACTTTGTAGGAGTTAGAGAGTTTTTAGTCTCAGGAGACCAAACACCAGGCAGAGTTGTTCTCATCTGAAGACTCTGTGCAAACAAAACCAGCTTCATCAGTGCTCAGTGTCCAACTTTGCTCTCTCTTTGTGGAAAGGTTCAACAAAAACCATGAAATTGTAGTTCACAGTCACAGAATGCTACTCTTTTGTTGCACATATGAATGTGAATGAAGACTCAGCAATGATCTAAATGGCTACAGCTGCTTCCTGTGTAGTGTAAGGTGATTGGTTCCTGTAGGAGTGAGTGACAGGCCTGTTAGCCAATAAACAACCCTCTAATAGAGCTATTACACAAGACCAGTCAAGCAGGGAGCACTTGTTGTCTATCACAAGCTGTCCTGGGATGAAAACTCAACAGAAAAAGATGGGGTGACTTTAGTCTTGCAGCTAGAACCCTGTTGAAAACAAAGACTTGCAGCTTTGTCAGATTGACATTGAGGAGGAAATGCTCTAAGACTGTGAAGCTGCTGTTATTGATGAGAACGGACACGACAGACAGACAAACAACGGACTTTACAGGAGAAATTTCACCACTTGGAATAATTTGATGAAACAACACTTTTGATATGTTTGAACTCTGGATTCCTCTGGTGGAAAGGAGAGTGAATATTCAGGGTACAGGCGTCAGGAGATGGTGACAGGAAAAGATTCAGTCAAATATAAATGAAGAGAAGAACTGAAAAAGAGAAGTTGTGTTTTTCTTTCTCCGTGTAAATGAGTCAAAGCAGCAGCAGCGTCTCTAATCCGTCTTCCTCTGAGCCTGAATCACCTGCCATCCACAAAGTCACAGTCCATCCCAGAGGAAAACACTCATTACCGTCTGACACCACGTTTGACTGCTTCTCTCTCTCTAACCTTCAAACGACGTTCGCTCGGTCAAAAACGCTTCAATCCAGCGGGAGAACGAGGTCAAACGAGCATCATCATCCTCCTCTTCGTCCTGGAACAAGGACAGGTAAATCACAGGTGGATCACACACATGAAACACACAGTGGAGCTGAACGTTCACCTCCAGGTAGAAGAAAATAATTATATAATCGACATTTTCTGACAGTTAATAAATGAGAAACTCACCATGTTGAAATTTCTCAGCTCACAATGATCAGAATTTCTACTTTTTATCTCAAATGTTCTCATAAATTCGCAAAGTTAAATATTTTAACCTACAATTCTGACTAAATCATCTTAAAATGTTGACTTTGGAACTTCAAAATTTTGAGTTTTATCTTAAACTTTTGTCTTTTCATCAAAATGTTTTTTACTTCCATCTAATTTTGACTTTTATCCTAAAATCTTGAACTTTTGCTCCCAAATCTATTAAAAATTTTGTCTGAGCACTCTTAAACTGTCAATAAAAAGTCTTATTTAAAAAACTAAATTATCTCATGATATAACTTATTTTATTTTATAGTTTTGACTCACTTTTTTTAAATTCTTTTTCCCTTTTTGGCCTCAAAATTAACTTAATTTTCTCATAATTTTGACTTTTGTTCATTATTTTTTAGTATTTTTAATCTGAGCACCCACTTTAAAATAAAAGTCTAATGTTACGGTTGCACCACCCTGACATTTGACAAGGTGAAAATTACGGGACAAAAGTTTTTTACATTTCTCAACAGCTTTAAAATTATTTTTATTTGCAAAGAATGTTTTATTTAAAAAGGTTCAAGCATAAAATAATGCCACTGTATTTTTAATTTCCATTTACAATAACTGACATTCAATTTTTAGAGTTTAATTACTGTGGATACTTGTCAGGACGGTTGCACCACCTGACATTTTGGGGGTTTGAGGAACCAAAACACAAAAAAACATGTTATATTTTAATAGTTTAAAGATGTGTTCAAATAACACAGGTTTCATAGAATAAAGAAATACATGTGATGAAATACTCAATTCATGATGGAAGGAAATATTGCACTCAGACACAAAAAAAGGGGACGTCACCTCATTGACCCATTTATATCCTTTTACTTCTATTTGGGACAAACTGTTGTTTATATTTAATCTGAGTCTTTTTATTCCCCTGGATTCAGTATTTCTTATGTGCCTTTAATTGTCCCTTGGAGATAAATATCCTGATTAGGGAAAATATATTTGTTCTCTAATTAAGGCTTCTCTGTTTCTGTAACACAGCATAAAAAAAACAAACGAATTATGGAAAAACGTCTCTGGGGTCACTGTAAATTTTGTGATGTAAAAATAAAGTCACAGTTTGAGAAGGTTGAGAACGTTAAATAAGCGACGCTCACACGTGTGCAGTGACCATCGCCTGGTGAGATAAATCACGTCTCGTTGCTGTAATGTCCTGTTTCCAAACGGAGATAAGAGGCAGTTTGGCGAGTAATCGGATTAATGAAACAATCAGAAAATCAGCAATCATAACCCGGCCTGTTCCTCTTTTTTCTTCTTGGAGGCGCAGGGTGAGGAGACGACAATAAAACGGAGCCAATCGTCTTTATCGGGAGCAGCACATTGCTCATCCACACCCTCTGCAGCCAGTCATCCAAACCATAATTAACTCTCTGGAATTGGGTGTTTTTTTGGCCTCGTGTTCATCCCCAGAATTCACACTGCTGCAGATTATCTCTATCTGTTTTTTTTTTTTTTTTTTTTTTTTTTGTAGGGTAATGATAACCGAGCTGTACTGCAGGCTTTGGGAAAGAAAAGCCCGGGGCAATAATATTTCCACTCTGCCTGCACTTCTGCAGACGGAGCTTTGGCTGCTGCAGTCAGAGTCTGTGAGAGACACGAGCCCAACGACTCTCAGGGTGAACGAGAGTATCAGCTGCTGTCAAACCACACTCACTGATTCACGTTAGAGCCAGAAATAACAGGAGAGTCCAGGAGTCCTGAGAGGAGCTTCAGCCTCACATCACAAACTGTACAAATGTGAATATAACCACGTGGACTAGGGGTGAACGATTTTAGAAAAAGATCTAATTGCGATTTTTCTGGCAGATATTGTGATTTCAATCCAATTTACTCTATTTTTTTTTTTTAAATCAAGCTGTAGTGAAGTTTTCCCAATGTACTGCAGAGAATTACATCAAACCAATGACTGTATAAAGAATAAACAGCGTGGCTCCTCCTGTCACCGTTCTACGTTTTTGAAGCCAAAAAACCCCGTTTCTCTAGCCGCCATTGTGCAGCCAGAGTCTGCGCAGTAGAGAATTTCTGGTGGAGCCAAGTAAAAAAGAGAAATAAAAATTATTTATTTCTTCTTCTTCTTCAGAAGGTTTAGTCTCCTTTTGGCTCTTTCCTGAAGTTTCTTATATCCCCGATAAAAACTACTCACGAACGGCAGCTGTCAACTATCGTAAAACGAAACTTATATCACGGTTTTTAACGTCCAATAACTAATGAGAAACTAACTTCTCAGGAAAAAAAAACACCTGAACACCATGCAGCCAAATGACATCATCATACTACCTTAGAGTAAGGATGAGAGAAACGTTTCTACGAGGTATCGTAATTTTTTAAAGTTTTCCCGGCTCATATCTGGAATACATGGGGAGGCGGGGCTTATGACCTATACTGCAGCCAGACACCAGGGGGCGGGGCTTATGACCTATACTGCAGCCAGACACCAGGGGGCGGGGCTTATGACCTATACTGCAGCCAGACACCAGGGGGCGGAGCATCTGCTGGAGGCTTCAGTTTGAGCCGAACGTCGTTACGTCCACTCATTATACAGTCTATGCATCAAACCATAAAAAACATCAAAAGTTTTTACTGTAATGCAATGATGAAAATGGAGGTAGGAATAATTTTTAACGTCTAGATAAAAAGGCCAATATATAAATTGAAAAGTGGAAATTTTGAAAAAAAAAAAGAAGAGAAAATTATGAGACAAAAAGTTCAAAAAAAAAATCCACATAAAGTTGGAAAAAAAAAAGCTTATTATCCCACAATCTTCCACTGCCAGGTCGGGCTGTCGTCAGCACATCTGGGCCCCCAGGAACAGGATTTGCATGATGGGAACTTCTTCCTCCTGCTGCTGGAACAAACTGCTCAGACGCCTGGAGGGGGGGGGGCACAGCTCGCCATGATGCTTTTAATAAACAGCAGAGTCCTGCTCAAGTTTGGAGTTTTGTTTTGACACCTATGTTTTAGTCTTTTTACTGTTTTGGTAAAATCAGTGGGCTGATCCAGAAAAATATTTATGGGGGTCGTAGTTAATTTAGTATTAGTGTGATTTTATTCTGAAAACCCAAAAAGAGTTAGGACCCTCTACCAAAGACCACAAAGTAGCTTCATAACACAAACGTTTATTTACTAAACTCCCAAAAAACATTTCAAAGAAAAACATTTGAGTAATGGAAACATAAATAATGGATTGAAGACAATTTCTGACAGTTAAGAATATCAAAATGTTGATATTTCTCTTTTTTTCGTTGCACGGCCAAAATTTTGATATAAAAATGCAAAATTTCATTTTTTTGCTCCATAACTTTGACTACATATCTCAAATTTTTTTTTAGCTCAAAATTCCAACTTGTTTCTCCTAATTTTGTCTTATCTCATCATCAGTCAGTGAGTTTTTATTGTCCAAACCTGGAGGATCTAAGAGGAGCTACAATCAGTGAAAATTCGGTCTAGCTTTCAAGTCAGGCTTTAATATTTATGTATATACACATTTTTTATCTATTTATTTCTACCACGCTGTCATGCTTACCCTATCTAATTATGTAGTTTGTCCTATTTGTTGCACTTTATTATTTTTTTAAATTTGCAATCTTGTCTCTATTTTGATACGTAGAAATGTATTTTTTCAATCTTCTAAGATATAATTAGTGGTGTGCATTAGTCTCTTCTGTAAAATCTTTCTCCCATAATGATTTTTGTCCTTCAGCTTTACTTGTATTTTTTGAAGCTGTGTTCAATCACTGTGAAGCACTTTGAACTGCATTTTATGTGCATGAAAGGTGCTATAGAAATAAAGATTAATTGATGGTTCTGCTGTTTCTTGACAGATGGTTTATTATTTTTCACTCAGTCTCAGTCTCGGGGTGATAATGTCACATCATCTCATTCACTGCAGTTATTAATTCATAAATGTGTCTGATGAAGTTTAACTTTTCTTTGAGTTAAAGTTTTATAACTGGGGTGGTACGGCTTTGTTTAAAGGGGGGGGCAGCTGCCACCCTGTGCCCCCCCCGGTAGATCCGCCCCTGTCTATGGTGGATTAAAACCTGGACTCCACCTTTTAGAACCCAGAGACCATTCTCTCTTATTTATTTTTAGACTTAATGCAGGTGAAAGTAAAAGAACCTGAGAAAAGTTTTTGGAGTGTGAGAAAGAAAAAAGTGTTTGTTGTTCCGAGCTTCACTTTTCAAACTGGACGGGGAATCAGAGAGAGATCAAATCTAATGCACTTGAGTTAAACCCACTTTCAGTCTGCAGCCTGGAATAAAACTCACGTTTCAGATCGGTGCAGTAAACTTCAGCGGGGATTTAACTCAGATCCAATCGAGGAGGAAGATCAGCGAGTAAAGAGTCAGTGAAGCTGCTCTGCTGCATCTCTGCTCCTCAGAGATTCTTCTTCACTTTCTTCACTTTTCAACAAGATCAGGGCAGAAACAAGAGCTCAAAGAAACATCTAAGANTCTCTCTTATTTATTTTTAGACTTAATGCAGGTGAAAGTAAAAGAACCTGAGAAAAGTTTTTTGAGTGTGAGAAAGAAAAAAGTGTTTGTTGTTCCGAGCTTCACTTTTCAAACTGGACGGGGAATCAGAGAGAGATCAAATCTAATGCACTTGAGTTAAACCCACTTTCAGTCTGCAGCCTGGAATAAAACTCACGTTTCAGATCGGTGCAGTAAACTTCAGCGGGGATTTAACTCAGATCCAATCGAGGAGGAAGATCAGCGAGTAAAGAGTCAGTGAAGCTGCTCTGCTGCATCTCTGCTCCTCAGAGATTCTTCTTCACTTTCTTCACTTTTCAACAAGATCAGGGCAGAAACAAGAGCTCAAAGAAACATCTAAGAGTCAAATTACAGCTAAGAGTCCAGGTCCATAGACGAGACGCTCTCCAGGATTTTTATCTGTCAAACCAGGATCCTGATCCTCAAAGATCTGGGTTTATGAGAAAATGTAAAAGGGTCAATGAGGTGACGTCCCTTTATTTTGTGTCTGAGTGTAATATTTCCTTCCATCATGAATTGAGTATTTCATCACATGTATTTCTTTATTCTATGAAACCTGTGTTATTTGAACACATCTTTAAACTATTAAAATATAACATGTTTTTTTGTGTTTTGGTTCCTCAAACCCCCAAAATGTCAGGTGGTGCAACCGTCCTGACAAGTATCCACAGTAATTAAACTCTAAAAATTGAATGTCAGTTATTGTAAATGGAAATTAAAAATACAGTGGCATTATTTTATGCTTGAACCATTTTAAATAAAACATTCTTTGCAAAAAAAAAGAATTTTAAAGCTGTTGAGAAATGTAAAAAACTTTTGTCCCGTAATTTTCACCTTGTCAAATGTCAGGGTGGTGCAACCGTAACATTGGACTTTTATTTTAAAGTGAAGAGAATAAAACAGGAAACAGGAAACTGCATCAGCCAGAGGAGCCCAAATGACATTTGTGACCAAGTGGAAAAGTTTGTAGATTTCTCTGAAATACTGATAAAAAAGGTTTTTTCACTTCATTGGTGACTGGAACAATTTCCATGTCAGGTGGTACAACCAATGTAATAATGTGAAATGTTATTTTAACATCAAATTATTTATCTTATTCACAAATAAAAGAAATGAAACACACAAAATGAAAATGTATGAGTCACTACAGACACTTGAGAGATACTTGCCAATAATTTCACACAGAAAAAATAACAGGAACATATAAATATATTTTCATATATTTGGTTGCACCACCTGACATTTTTGGGTGCTCAAATTAAAAATACTAAAAAATAATGAACCTACAAACTTTGAAATGTTGGTCAACTACTGAAATCTGTCAGAAAACATAATTCTTCTCTCAGAAATATGTTTTTATCCATTTTCAAAGAACTTTTAAAAATAAGTTTTCAGACCCTCTTTTTGTCATTGACCCAAAACTTTTTCAGTGCAACATTTTCACTTCTGATATGACACAGATGTTGATCTGATACTGAATGAATGAATGTTTTTATTTCATTTACAGTAATCAGCAAAACAAGTTCTACTTTGTGCAATCAGCCTTCACATCAGAATGGACAAAAACAAAGAAAAAAACATTCACACGTTTGCACAAAACATCAACTCACAGAAGAAAACAATCTCTGTAACTAAAAAAAAGAGTTGGCTGAAGCTTATTTTTGCCGGTACAATTCACAAGATAAACCAGAATATCAGCAGTACAGAAAACACAACAAGAATGACTGTACATTATAACCATTCTCAATCATTTCACCTTTCAGTCATTTTAAATTTTAATTCTTTTTTATTTTAGATTTCAATATTTTTTTTAAACTCGACAGAGATGGACACAGTTTTAATTCATCACTAAGTTATTTCACATCTATATTTAACATTAGTCCTTACTTTACTCATTTCAAAGATACAAAATCCCCTTAAATTATAATTCCTGTCTCTTAATTTAAAAAAAGTTTGAATAAAGGTGGGAAGATTTTTGTTTTTTTACTCGAAATAGTCATACTAATGTTTTTAAGAACATAATATCTAAGAACTTCAGAGGACGAAACTCTATATGATAGGAAGTTCTATTTATTATTCTAATAACTCTTTTCTGGAGTTTGATTATTGGACTATATAAGCAGATCTATAACCTCTGATACTGACAAATACTCACTATGCCATACAGATACTCAATGTTGTTAACTAAGTTATCTCAAAATTTATCTTTAACTCAGATTTTGACTCATGGTATCATAATTTTGACTTTCTTATAATTCTGAGTTATCTCAAAACTCTGAATTTCTTCCCCTAAAATTTTGACTTACTATATCAATACTTTGGCTTCATTATCAATTATCTCAAAATTGTGACTTTATCATCTCAAAATTAAGATTAATTATCTCAAATCCTTCTTTATTGGCCAAAAGAATCTCAACAAAGTTTTGTTTTTTTATTTTTTTAACTGGCAGAACTGGGCTTCCATAGATCGAGGATCCAAAGGTGAGACATGCAAAGGTTTTTATTTACTTCTATTTATTTACGTCTAGAAATATCCAGTTTCAATGACCAACTTCTTGTGTATTTACTCATAAACTCAATAAAACGTTGACAAAAAAACCTGTAAAGCTACCTTTTGTGCGCAGAAAACTCACAGGAGGAATCGATTTGGATTGGATAAAGAATTAGACTGATGAGCAGAATGTATGAATAAAATCCTCGACCTCTGACAAACACTTTAGCTCTTTAAATTTTCAGAGTAAATGGATGAAACGACTTGAAATCTTTGACCCCGATGAAGAGAGACGTGGACGTATTGAGAAAATAAATATTCATGCGAAGCAGGAAAACCTGAAGAGAACACTGAATTATTGAATCTACGTTTACAGAGCAACACTGGCTGCACACGCAGGATTACATGATGGGCTTGCATGATAAATACATCATCTTTAATTTAAACTTCATGTCATTAGATAATACATTTCCCAGAGGAAGCAGCTTTCAAGTGGTGATGAGCGAAAACATGCGAAGCCAGATCTTCTCACGTCAGCGGAGACAAAAGGTTACTCTGATTCACTGTCTCTGTGCTCAGCTCTTTTTTCCTCTCTCTCTCTCTCTCTTTTCCTATGTTTGTCTGTTTTTTTTTATTCCTCTATCTCAGGAGAGCTCATTCTTCCAGGCTTATTTCCCATGAGCCACCACTGATTGTGTGATTGCAATCACCCCACGCAGCTGCCATGGTGACAGGTAGAGAGTTTTCCTGCTCCGAGCGCAAATTTAACACCTTAACATCCTCCAAATCCTGGTCTTTTAACCATGCTACGTTTCAGAGATTATAACTGTAGAACCATAAGGTCAAAATTCACCAGTGAATCCTCATTTAAAAGATTTAAGTCTCTAGTTTCAGTAAATGTAATGGTTTTATATGAGGCTAAAGTCCACATCAAGATAAATGCTGTTTTTTTATAAGCAACTTTTGAACATCATTCACTTCAAGATGCTTCATTTCAGACATTAAACATCCACCACATCACTTCTACACCTTCTCATCTACATCTGGGTGAAATTTGAGCTTTTTAGGTAAAACTTTGTAGGAGTTAGAGAGTTTTTAGTCTCAGGTGACCAAACACCAGCAGATGCATCCTCATTTACTACAGTCTGATTGTACCTCGACTTGTATATGAGTGAAAATGCACTGCATTAAATTGGTCTCGCCTATGATCTAAATGGCTACAGCTGCTTCCTGTGAACTCTAAGGTGATTGGTTCCTGTAGGAGTGAGTGACAGGCCTGTTAGCCAATAAACAACCCTCTAACAGAGCTATTACACAAGACCAGTCAAGCAGGGAGCACTTGTTGTCTATCACAGGCTGTCCTGGCATGAAAACTCAACAGAAAACGATGGAGTCACTTTAGTCTTGCAGCTAGAACCCTGTTGAAAACAAAGACTTGCAGCTTTGTCAGATTGACATTGAGGAGGAAATGCTCTAAGACTGTGAAGCTGCTGTTATTGATGAGAACGGACACGACAGACAGACAAACAACGGACTTTACAGGAGAAATTTCACCACTTGGAATAATTTGATGAAACAACACTTTTGATATGTTTGAACTCTGGATTCCTCTGGTGGAAAGGAGAGTGAATATTCAGGGTACGGGCGTCAGGATGTGACGTAATGACCCCAAACAGGTAGGACGTCCACGTTGTTGTGAGTGATTCTTTCACTAATTACGTTTTGTTGNATGGAGTCACTTTAGTCTTGCAGCTAGAACCCTGTTGAAAACAAAGACTTGCAGCTTTGTCAGATTGACATTGAGGAGGAAATGCTCTAAGACTGTGAAGCTGCTGTTATTGATGAGAACGGACACGACAGACAGACAAACAACGGACTTTACAGGAGAAATTTCACCACTTGGAATAATTTGATGAAACAACACTTTTGATATGTTTGAACTCTGGATTCCTCTGGTGGAAAGGAGAGTGAATATTCAGGGTACGGGCGTCAGGATGTGACGTAATGACCCCAAACAGGTAGGATGTCCACGTTGTCGTGAGTGGTTCTTTTAGTAATTACGTTAAGAAAACTGTAAAACAAACTTTCAAACACAGGTTTCATTCCAATTTTCGATGAAGGTGGATCAACGACGACCTGGTGGCGGTTAAGAGGTTAACGCCACGTTTGATGACATAAGCAGAAAGTTGTGTTTGACACACACACTCCTATATAGACACACAAAAACTGCGACCACGGATTAAAGAGATTCACTGAATGTCGGCAGTGTTTTCCGGCCGCCACAGTCTTTGTCTCACAATAGAGTCGACAGACCGAGACACATGACAAACTCCCGAATAACGTAGTCTTTTACTCTTTATGGCTGTCTATGTCATTTCAATATGCAGTTAAACACAGCATCTTCTCCTCTGGGGTATCGGGTTTGTCAGCGAGCGCAGGTTTTATGAGCGCCGTCTGTCTCTGCGTCTCTGTATCTCCCTCCAAAAACCTCTCTGTGGACGCGTCCCTACGGGAACGAGCACAGTTTCGCGATATAGTGTCGCTAGACAAAACTGTCCGTGTGTCTCTACAAACTATCGCTCCACGGAAAAGGGCAGGTTTTTCCCTTTAACCTACCGTAAAGACGAGGCACAGTGTGTACGGGCTGATTGGTCGTCTCAGTCACACTCGAGTCTGTCTTTCTCTCTCTCTCAGATAGGCACCATCCTCTGCTGACTTTCCCCAATTATGAGACTGGCAGCTGGTTCGCGTGACAGTCCTCCAGTAAATGATGGTGAATGCAGAGTGAAATAACACCTGAAAAACCCAATTTCACAGCACATAAAACTGTACATCATGCAGCTAATTGCTATTCTGAGCGTATTCTTTTTGCAACTGCCACGAGACTCAGTGAAGGTTAAATCAGACGCAGAGACACGAGCTGTTTTCAAACCTCCTCCTACTTCTGCTGAAATTCAGTTTGTAGTATCAGTTTGTGAAAACTTGCAAGATCTGTAGTAAACTACAAGTTCCCGGATGTTTCTACTGATCCAAACATGTCCATTTCCACAAAAAGTAACAAAAATGGAGAAAATAGTGACGAAAAACAGTGAAAAGTGGTAAAATTGGTGAAAATCAGCAAAAATGGCAAGAAAAATGGGATTAAACTTAGAAAATAGTTCATTTGTTGCAAAATAATGGTCCAAAAGTGTCAGAAAAAGATGAAAAGAGGTAAAAACAGCCAAAAAGCAACCAAAATTAGCCAAGACATTTTTTGAAGAAACTGTAAAGAATGTAGAAAGTAGCAAAAATGGTGAAAAAATTGATGAAAAACAGTGAAAAGTGGTAAAAATGGCTAAAGTCAACAAAAATGGCAAGAACGTTTGGATTAAACTTGGAAAATAGATAGTTTGCTGCAAAGAAAATGGACCAAAAGTGTCAAAAAAGAGCAGAAAGTGTTTTAACGGCCAAAAAGTAGCGAGAAAAAAAATTCAGAAAGTAGCAAAAAATTGAGGAAATAGTGACGAAAAACAGTGAGAAGTGGTTAAATCTGCCAAAGTCAACAACGGACCAGTCTACCTGGCGTACTGTTTCCCACAATGCACGGCGCTAATGAGGTGAATTACTGACACCTACTGGAATAAATCAGCTCAACTACAACACAACAACAAAAATGTGAAACGGTCCCAGAGATAAAAGTGAAGTGACAGGAAAGAAACAGCGGTAAATCTGCTCACTTCATCATGAAAGAGCTGTTTACTTTTACCAAATTCATAAAAGCCCCTAAATCATTTATCACTTTTTATTTTACACTAACAGCCTACGTGGGTAATGAGGACGCAGTTTTTACACCAGCTGGAAAAATAAAAAGTCAGTTGGTTTCAGATTTATTTTCAATACACGACAACTTTTGGTGCAAGATTAAAAATCAAATATGGTGATTTTGCTGTAATAAACTTTTATACCTTTACAAATTTGATAAAATCAGGACTCTAATCTCTCCCTGAATTTGTTGTTTTTCAAAATAAATTAAATTGTTCCTTGAATCACTAAAAATAATGAAAATACCATAAAAATTCTCAAAAAAATTACAACTTTCTTCCCATGCTTAATTTCGTTTATTTATGTTCCTTTGTATCTGATTAACATCTAATTTAACTTATCTACTTTTATTGCTCCTGTAACTTCTCCACTGATTGATGTGGTGAATTAATGACTGAAATGTTCTCATGGATTTATTTATGATAAAGTTAAACATTAGAGAAAAACAGAAATCCAGAGTAGTATACGACTAAACAGGTCCAACAAAACAGTCACACTACAGACTACATGTGGAAGTAGTAGATTTTATTCCCACACTGACGGCGTTTACTCTTCTCCTGCATCTATTTTTCATTATCTTTACACCTGCTTCACTTTGTGGAACTTGCACCTTTTCTTGATGTTTTCCTCCTTGTTCATTCACACTCCACCTCCCTCCTGGTAAAACACCTTCATTTCCTTTTGTTTATCACCTCTGTTTTACACCTTTGCTCTCTAAGTTTATTCATCATCTTTCTTTGACTTTAACCTACTTTTATTTCCTTCTCTTTCCACTCACTCAAATAAATAACACTAAACAGACAAAAGACTCGCTCCCACTGTAATAGATAAAAAAAAAATGAAACTAAACTTTGTTGAGATTGTTTTTTTTGCCCATATCGAGTCAAAATGGTGAAAAAAGGGTAAAAGTTTAACTTTTTATCTCAAACATTTGACTGAGTATGAGCAAACAAAAAAGTTTCAACAGGCCAGAGAAACAAAGCTCTTTCATACTAGAACCCATGATTTTATTTCCTTACGTGGGACAAACAGAAACGGATTTTGAAAATAAAAAAAAACTTAGGAATAAGCAAACATTGTACTGTAGGAACATTGGACTGAGGGAACAAAGGACTGTGGGAACATTGTACTATGGGATCATTGGGTTGTGGGAAGATTAAGCTATAGGAAGATACAGAAGTGGGAATATTGGGTTTGGGAACATAGGACTGTGGGAACATTAGGATCCCGGGAACATTAAGTGTTGGAACAATAGGCTCTGGGAACACTGGAGTGTGGGAACGTTTGTCCGTAGGAACATTAAGCTGTGGGAACATTAGTCTGAAGGAACATTGGACTGTGGGAACATCGGGATGTGGGAACATTTAGCTATTGAAATATACAGATGTAGGAATATTGGGCTGTGGGAACATGGGACTGTGGGTACATTGGAATGTGGTGAACGTAAAGTGTTGAAACAGTGAGCTCTGGGAACACTGGAGTGGGGGAACATTGTACTGATCGAACATAGAACTGTGGCAACATTGGACCAAGGGAACAGAGAACTGTGGCAACATTGGACCAAGGGAACAGAGAACTGTGGGAACATTGCACGATGGGAACATTTGGCTGTGGGAAGATTAAGCTATCGGAAGATCAAGAAGTGGGAACAATGGACTGTGGGAACATTTAGCTCTTGAAAGCTACAAATATGGGAATATTGGGCTGTAGGAACATGAGGCTGTGGGTACATTGGAATGCAGGGAACATAAAGTGTTGGAAAATTAGGTGCTGGGAGCATTGGAATGTGGGAACATTTGTTTGCATGAAGACTGGACTCTGGGAACCTAAGACTTTGGGAATATTGGACCATTGCACCAATGAAATGTGGGAACATTGGGCTGTGAGAGCAGAGAGCTTTAGGAACATTGGGCTGAGGGAACATTTGTATTTGGGAACAGAGGACTGTAGGAACGGAGGACTGTGGGAACATTGTACTGCAGGAGCATTGGACTGTGGGAACATTAGACTGAAGGAACATTGGAATGAGGGGAACGTAAAGTGTTGGAAAAATAGGTGCTGGGAACACCGGAGTGTGGGAACATTTGTCAGTAGGAACATTGGACTGTGGGAACATAAGACTTTGGGAATATTGGACTGTGGGAACATTGAGCTGTGGGAACATTGGACTGTGGGACCTTTGAAATTTGGGAACATTGGAATGTGGGAAAGCTTGTATTTGGAAAAGGACTGTGGGAACATTGAGCTGTTGAAATGTTGTCAGGTTTCTGTTGAAGGCCTGTTCGCTTGCATTGGAGCAGACATTGAAAAAAAGCAACAACTTTTTCCCTTTTCTCATATTTTTCATCCCCAGCACGAAGAAACTGATAAAGTAGAAATTTCTGTTTTCTTAGAGAGAAAATCGTCCTTTAAACTTTTTCCTCGTCTCAGTCTTTATGATTCTGTCTGGAGGTGAACTCAGAGTTGATAAACCTGGTTTGAGGCCGTTCAGCTTCTCACCACAGCAGCTGAAACTTTCTTTTCCTCCCACAGAGAAGCAGAGAAACTCTGAGCTGTCTGACACTTTTCCTGCTGATGCTGTTTTGGTGCCTGGGAAAGAAAACTGAGGAATTTTTTAAAGATTTCTACCAAAATAAACCGGTTCATGTTGTTAAAGCTGTCACTGACTCAGGACACAGTTTCCAGTGTCACCAACTCTGGAAGAGAAGAGTTGGTCCTGGAGTCACTGTCCAGCTCTGGAGGCTCAAAAATAAACCAAGAGATTTAAAAAATACAGAATATTTATTTTTATTTATTTAAGTTTTTCTTTTGTTTGACTGAATGATTTTGAGAGGAGTGGAGGATTATAAGATCAATCCTCTTTTATTGTTTTTCATTCAAAATTTGAAATTGTCTTTGAAATGTGGGAACGTAGGACTATGGAAACAGAGAGCTATAAGAACATAGAGCTATTGGAACACAGAGCTTTGGGAATATAGAGCTATGGAAACATAGAGCTATGGGAACATAAAGCTGTTGAAACATTAAGCTTCGGGAACAAAGAGCTTTAGAAACATAGAGCTATAAGAACGTGGAGCTATGGAAACATAGATCTATGAAAACATAGAGCTATGGGGATAAAGAGCTATGAGAACATAGGGCTATAAGAACATAGAGCTGCTGGAACACAGGGCTTTGGGAATATAGAGCTATGGAAACAGTGCTATGGGAAAATAAAGCTGTTGGAACATAGAGCTAAAGGAACACAGAGCTGTGGGAACGTAAAGCTATGGGAACATAGAGTGGTGGGAACATAGAGCTATGACAACATAGAGCTATGAGAACATAGAGCAATGGAACATAGAGCTATAGGAACACAGAGCTATGGAAACATAGAGCTTTGAGAACATAGAGCTATGAGAACACAGAGTTATGTGAACATAGAGCTATGAGAACATAGAGCTATGGGGACAAAGAGTGATGGAACATAGAGCTATGGGAACATAGAGTGATGGGAACACAGAGCTATGGAAACATAGAGCTATGGGAACATAGAGCTATAGGAACACAGGGCTATGGAAACATAGAGCTATGGAAACACAGAGCTATGAGAACAGAGTTATGGGAACACAGTTATGGGAACAGAGCTTTGAGAACATAGAGCTTTGGGAACATAGAGCTAAGAGAACATAAAGCTATGGGAGACATAGAGCTATGGGAACACAGAGTTATGGGAACATAGAGTTTTGAGAACATAGAGCTATGGGAACATAGAGTGATGGGAACATAGAGCTATGGGAACATAGAGTGATGGGAACATAGAGCTATTGGAACATAGAGCTGACCCTGTGCTCTTGTCACACAGACTTTCATTCACAGTAATCAGAGAAGCAGCAGAGGACGGTTTGGTCCAGTGGGCCTGCTGCCAGCGTCTTCACTGGAAAAACCTCTTCACTTTGCTCTGAAACACTCAAAAAGATATTGGAGGTGAACTCACCTGACCTCAGTGTCTCAAAAGACTATTACGGTTTAGAAGAAGACAGAACCTCTTTTTTTTTTCCAGCACTTGAGACAAAGAATATATCTAAAATTGGAATGAAGTCTGACTGTGACCTTTATGACAAGTCAGGCAATGTTAACACCAACAGCAATGACTGGAGATTAAGCTCTGACGTCCCTGTGCCTCAGAGAGAGAGAGAGAGAGAGAGAGAGAGAGAGAGAGAGAGAGAGAGAGAGAGAGAGAGAGAGAGAGAGAGACTTTACTTTAACAGGATCGACCATTTTAGCATCTTCTTCCTTTATCCTCATAAGATCAACACCACATAATAAACCAGAGGACAATTTCTCTTCAATTCTATCCTGAGCACGAGAAAGTGCAGGAGAAACAGATCATGAGTTTAGTTTTGTTTCATGAAACACAATCTTTGGGTCATGGATTGTTTCATTAACGCAGGACATTAAAGTAAAAAAAGGCTCTAACGTAAATGAAAGTTCAACCATTGACGCTAAACTAGAACTGGTTTATATTTCTAAAACTGATCCATGTCATCAGAACCAGAATTACACTGCAAAGACTGAATTCTAAGCAAGTCATTCTGTCTTATTTATAGCAATAGACAATTTTACTACAAATAAGACAGAATGACTTGCTTGGATTTCAGTTTTTGCAGTGTAGAATCAGAATCAAAATACTTTATTTATCTCCAAGGGGAAATTGTTTAGTATAAACATGAGTGTCTTACCCAAAAATTGAAATCTAAGCATAAAAATTTAAAATAAAATATAGAATAGAACATTAAGTATGTACAGTCCACTTAAAATGTGTAGTACATGGGTCAATGACAAAAAGAGGGTCTAAAAACGTATTTTTAAAAAGTTCTTTGAAAATGGATAAAAACATATTTCTGAGTGAAGAATTATGTTTTCTAACAGATTTCAGTAGTTGACCAACATTTCAAAGTTTTTAGGTTCATTATTTTTTAGTATTTTTAATTTGAGCACCCAAAAATGTCAGGTGGCGCAACC
>RPOG01002229.1:46400-95311 GCA_008086565.1 Thalassoma bifasciatum | reverse complement strand
GTTTCAAGATGCACAATAAGGAGGCACTTGAGGAAAAATGGGCTGAAGAAAGACATTTCTACACAAATGCCACAAAGTTTCCTGCTTACAATACGCCAAACAGCACAGAGACAAGCCTCAAAACTTCTGGAACAAAGTCATTTGGAGTGATGAGAGCAAAAGTGAACTTTTTGTCCACAACCATAAACATTGTTCCATTTGGAGAGGAGTCAACAAGGCCTATGATGAAAGGTCCACCATTCCTACTGTGAAACACGGAGGTGGATCACTGATGTTTTGGGGATGTGTGAGCTACAAAGGCTCAGGAAACTTGGTCCAAACTGATGAATGAAGGATGAATGCAGCATGTTATCAGAAAATACTGGAGGAAAATTTACACTCATCAGCCCAGAAGCTGCACATGAGACGTACTTGGACGTTCACACATGACAATGATCCAAAACACAAGGACAAGTCAAAGTTTTGAAATAAAAAGTCAACAGAGAGGGAGAACTCCATAATTTTGAGATAGTCAATATTTTAGAGAAGTAAAGTTTTAGAGATAATAAAGTGAAAAAGTCAAATATTTAAGATAAAAGAAAAAAAAAATTTGAGATATAGAATTTAAAAATTGGGTAAAAAGACCAATTTTGATATAATAAAGTCAAAATTATAAGATAAAAATTTGAGAGTATGAGAGTTAATAATGTGGGATGAATCAAGTCAAAATTCTGAGATAAAAGTCAGAATTTGCAAAAAAGTCAAAGTTTTGAGGAAAAAAGTCCAATATTTGAGATCAAGGACGAACAAAATTGAGGGGGGGAAAAAAACATGATTTTGGGATGACAAGTCAATATTTTCGAGGAAGTCATATTATTGAAATTACAAAGTGAAATATTTTAGATGAAAAGATGAAATTTGGGACCTGCCATTGGCTACAGCAGAATAAAGTGGAGGTTCTGGAGTGGCCATCTCAGTCTCCTGACCTCAATATCATTCTCGGTGAGACCCCTCTAGAGTTTGGACGTCAAGTACGTTCTGTCTCGTTCTTAAATGTCCTTGACCTCCGAAAAACGGTTCTTCTTACCAGTCAAAATGGTACTGAGAAAATAAAGACCCTCATCCACAACCAGCACAAAAGACTTCAAGCTGTCACTGATGAATTTCCCCTTTATGTGCGACAATTCTTGACCCCCCACATACACTCGTCTTTCAAACCTTTTACGTCTTCTTCCTTGAGTTTGAGACTCTTCAACCTGAGACCAAGGACAATTACTCCCTTTGCAAGTCGAGACCCTACAAACACGCCTAAAGAGACTCGTCTAAACACCTCGGCACCTTCTTTTGCGAGAACACAACCAGCTGGACGGGTCATGAGACTCCCAGAAGGATTACCTCGGACCCCAGTCATGAGACCGGCTCCAACAAAGACCCTGCTGCCTCACATGCTCGTCATATGAACGCGCTCAGCTGCATAAAGTCAACTCCTGACTTTTCTACTGAGGCTGCACAGACCAGCAGAGAAACCCTCAGAGACCCACAGAGACCCGAGACCCTCAGAGACCCTCAGAGACCCTCAGAGACCCACAGAGACCCACAGAGACCCACAGAGACCTGGAGGGTCCTGGTCCTCAAAGACCTGGTCCTGCTCCGGGCTTCAGAGGCAAAGGCTCCGGGTTTGAAGATGAAAACTTTCAGAGTTCGAAGACCAAACGTCCTCAGAGTCTGGATCCTGGAGATGAAGTTTCTCAGAGGTTTGTTGAAGACGTGGATTATTATTAAGATTCTGATTCTGTTTATTGATCCATTTATTATCCAAGAATTTAGGAGTAGAAACTTTTTCCTTTAGATTTCTTGTTGCAATGAGTGAGTAATAACAAGAGCTGAATGGTTTTAGAAAAAGATCTGATTGTGATTTTTCTGGCGGATATTGCGATTTCAATTCGATTTACAATTTTATTTAAATCAAACTTTACTGAAGTTTTCCCAATGTACGGTAACATTTACAAACTTGGCAGAGAATAACATGAAAACCATTGAAACATCAGAAGTTTTTACTGTAACGCAAGGGAAATTAAACCTGAAGGTAAGAATTGTTTTTATCTTTTAGATAAAAGGTCAATATTTTAAGATGAAAAGTGCAAATTTTGAAAAATAAAAAATCTGACAAAAAGTCAATGTTTTGAGATAAAAAAAAATCAATCCAACATTATGTGAAAAAAGTCTAAACTTTCACATTAAGGGTCAAAATTTTAAGATAAAGGCAAATGTCTGAGATAAAAAGTCACATTTTTGAGATTAAGCATCAAAATATTGAAATAAAGGCAACATTTGAGATATAAAAGCAGAAATTTTGAAATTAAGAGTCAAAATTCTAAGGTTTAAGTCGAAACTATGAGAAATAAAGACAAAGTTTATAAATAAAAGGCAAAATTTTGAAAAAAGAAAAGAAGATTTTGAGATAAAAAGCCAATTTTTGACTTTTCTTAAACCCTTAATCAAACACCTCCACTGAGTCTGAACTTTAAATAAGACTCTCGCTGTTTCTAAACCGGACTTTTTGATCATATTTTTAGTTTTAACGACTGAAGAACAAAAATGTGAAGTATTGGCCTTTTTATCTAAAAGTTAAAAATAATTCTCACCTTCATTTTCATCCTTGTATTATAGTAAAAACTTTTGATGTTTTGATGATTTGATGTAATTCTCTGCCGAACTTTGGGAAAACTTCACTAAAGCTTGATTTAAATAAAATTGCGAAAATTGAATTGAAATCGCACTATCTGCCAGAAAAATCGCAATTAGATCTTTTTCTAAAATTGTTCTGACTGTGAAGTATTTTTTATCTCATTGTTGTAACTTTATCACAAGGTTTCGACTTTTTATTTCAAACTTTGAGGACGTTTGTTGGCCCTGCTGACGTTTATTTCTCAGTCAGTCTCTTAAATGAGTTTAATCTCCCTCACATGTTGCTCTTGCTGCCTGCTGCCTTGCTCAAGAGCAGATCTTTGCTCTTTGAGGCTCCAAACACGAACTTTTCTGTTTCTTCAGATCCAGATCTTCGGGTTTGGTTTCGTCTCTTTTTAGAAAACGTGACTGAACAAACAGCGTCACACTGATGCAATAATAATTTATCAATGAGGTGTTTACTCAGTCATTTCCTGATGACAGGAAGTCACATGACCAAGGACTGATGATGATGATGATGATGATGATGATGATGATGATGATGATGATGGTGATGATGATGATGATGATGATGATGTTCGTTACACACGTGAAAAAGACAATAAAAGTGCAGCTCATGTGACTTTAATCCTCCATCAGGCAGAGTGCAGGAATTTCACAAAGTGCTTCAGTCACACACACACACACACACACACACACACACACACATGCAGAGCGTCATTAGTGGTGTGTGGACTTAAACACAGATTTGAGGGCACTCTTGTGTGTGTGTGTGTGTGTGTGTGTGTGTGTGTTGTGCAGGATTATTGCGAGCACAATAAGAGGATTTTCTGCAGAAACAAAGAGCTCCTCTCTCTCTCTCTCTCTCTCTCTCTCTCTCTCTCTCTCTCTGATTAGCTGGATTCGTTCAGACGTGGAGAGTTTGATGTTTCAGCCGTTTGCAGCTTTGACTCTGAGCTGCAGCTTCGTTAAACTAAAGTGCTTTAATTAATCGATGAAGCTACTTAAACAGTCGGAGCTGAAGCTCAGACACAGAAACTTTCGCTTTGACACTTTTTTAGAAACGCTGGAGGGAAATTTCTCCTCAGAAACGGGAGATTTTCTGAATCTCCTAACAGGACCTCAAACACCAAGGTCTGCACGTAGCTCCGCCCCTAACAGGCCTCCAGAGGGTCGGCCAATCAGAGTGAAGGGGGTTTGTGAAGCAGGAAGTCTTTAAACCTTTAATCAAAGGAAACTGTAAAAAAAACTGTTTACTTATTTTGTATTTGGTCTTGTCTTTTCAAAATTTTCAAACCAAAATTGTAAATTTTTATCTCCTGTATTTGACTTTTTCTGTCCTTATTCTAACTTTAAATGTATTTGAGATTTTTTTTGTCATTTGATTTCAAAAAGAAAAAAATTAAGTTCTTATTTTGTCTTTTAATCCAAACTTGTGGAATTTAATCTCCTATTTCTGACTTCTTCAAAACCTTCTCAAAGTTTTGACTTTTTAATCATTGTAACTCAAAATTTCATATTTTAAAATTGTATTTTTTTTTAACTAAAAATTTCAACTTTTTTTTGAATTATTAATTTTTTCTCTCAAAATTTTGACTTTTCCAATAATTTTGTTTTTGGACTCCAAAATTTGACTTTTCTTAAATTTAAACTTTTAATCTCAAAATCTTGATTATTTTCTCCCAAAATTATTTTACCTAAAATTTCAACTTTTTTTAATATTTTGAAAGGGTTTTTTTCCAGAATTTTTACTTTTCACTTTGTTTGTTTTTTTTTACTCAAAATTCCAACTTTTTTTCTCATTTTTTTCTCACTTTTCCCACAATTTTGGTTTTCAAGTCAAAATTTTGACTTTTTTTATTTTTAAAATCTTACCTTTAATCTCAAAATGTTGAGTTTTATCTAAAAATTTAGATTTTATTCCCCAATAATTTTGTTTTTTAACTCAAAATTTTACCTTTTCTTCCAATTTTAGGATATAATTATCTTATCTTTACATGTTTTTGTGGAAAGTTGTAGAAAAAGTCTCAGACTCTTTTTTTTCTAATGTTGTTTTTCTGTTTTTGTGCAGACTCAGAGAGCGTGGATCGAGAAAACCTTCCAGAAGAGAGAATGTGTCCAGATTATTCCCAGCAAAGACACCAGCAGGTAGAAACGCTTCTTTGACGTTCACACGACTCTGAAAGTGTTTAAAACCAAAAACCGAAAAACATTTCGAGCTTTAACGCAGCTGTGACTCCTGACTGATGCGGTGACGATGAATCATTGTTGAATAAAAACCAAACGTGTTGGTCTGTGGTCGTTCAGGTGCAGCTGCGGTCAGTTGGTGGCGCTGCACGGCTCCGTCCCCCAGGGGCCCAAAGAGGACGGGGCCCCCCTGGTTCAGCTGGAGACGCAGCCCGCAGAGCGATGGTCGGCGCTCAGACACACGCAGACGTCGCCCACCGACGCCTACGGAGTCATCGAGTTTCAGGGCGGGGGACTCGTCAACAAAGCCATGGTACCTCAGCCAATCAGCACGCAGGAAAACTCGGCTTTTTTACTCTGCAGGGACCAATCAGAGACAGCCGTGTAACATCCACAATGACCTGACTCTAAAATTGATGCTTCACAAAGTTTTTTTGCAAAACTGTCCTTTTTATGTCCTTTAACAAAGAGAACACAGCGCAAACGCTAAGAGAGAAAAACAGAGAAAATGTCAAACTGTTTGTTCGATCGGGTCAAAGATAAATAAGGATTTGAAAACAGGAAAAAAGGGCTAAAAATGCTGATTTAGCTTCTTTCTATCTTCTTTTTTTTTCAGTTCTACAACTCAACTCTGACTCACATGAAAAAATGTCCTTCCTGGATAACACACAAATATTTAAATATTGATTAATTGTCGATAATTGTTGATGTTTAAAAGTTAATAGATGGCAACACCTCGAGCTCAGCAAACAGTTACTGCACAGAAAGCAACATTTTCATCACAATTTAGGTCATCAATGAGTTCTAACTTATTTTGGTTTGATGTTTTGATGTCAGGGCAAACTGACAGTAGATCATTGATGTATAAATTTAACAAAAGTGGGCGGAGTGTTGATCCTTGTGGTACTACGGTGCATAAATGAAGAGTTGATGAGAGTTTGTTGTTTACAGCAGGGGTTCCCAAACTTTTCCGCCTGTGGCCCCCAAACCAACAGCATTAGAGACTGGTGACCCCCTGCTGTGGTTCAACACTAACGGGACAATCCAAAAACAAACAAAACCCTCCCGAGGATACTTAATTTAACTGTTCAGTAGAAAATTTACCGACTAATGTGCACTTTGCTGAGTTCACTGCATCAAACTTCAACAAAGAAATATGAAAAACATAAACATTTTCTGTTTGCATGATTATATATTTTCATTAACCCCTATTTTTGCTTGTATTCTTACAATAATGGATAAAATGTTCATGAATTGTTCATAGCTTTTGATTTTGGGACACATTCCACGACCCCCTATCAACGTCTCGCGACCTCCCAAAGGGTCCCGACCCCCACTTTGGGAACCACTGGTTTACAGAAACATGTTGAATTCTCCCAGTTAGACATGACTGATGATAAGAACCAGAATATTTAGTTTATTTCCGCTCAGCTTCTTTCTTCCTATCTTTGGTCCTGCAGTACATCCGAGTCTCCTACGACTCTAAACCCGACAGCCTGCTCCACCTCATGGTGAAGGAGTGGCAGCTGGAGCTGCCCACGCTGCTCATATCCGTCCACGGCGGCCTGCAGAACTTCGACCTGCCACCAAAACTCAAGCAGGTGTTTGGGAAAGGACTGATCAAAGCCGCCGTCACCACCGGAGCCTGGATCTTCACCGGGGGAGTCAGCACCGGTACCAGACTTAGAAATCTAACGGCCCTTTTCCTCTGACTCGTCTCAGCTCTACTCTACTCTCCTCTACCCAGTTTGTGTTGTTTCCATTAGCGCGGTACTACGCGGCAGACGCCAGTTTTTAGTACCCACTCTACCCTGGTTCTAAGAGAGTAAAGCTGATACTAAAAGGTGACGTGGACGGACTGCCGGTCACTCATTGGTCAGAGAATGTCGTCTCTGCAGCTTCTGACTCTGAACAAATCACTTACAAGAGGCAAAGGAATAAGTCAGCGACGGGTTTTTAATGACATTTAAACCTGACGGCACAGAACCAGACTGAATGAAGACAAAATACAGCCCTAAAATGCTCCTTCATGATTCCTAAAGAAGTTAAAAGTCCTTTTTAAACCAAAAAGAAGTTAACAGCAAAGATAGTTGGCTTTAAAGAGTCTTTTAAATTAAATCAAAGTTGGTCGGTGCAGGAGCAATCTGTCTGCCACGAGAGTCTTTAAGCACCAATCAGTCCATTAATCCACAGGGAACCAAAAAGGAAAACCAGTTCAAAGAAGAATGATTGATCAACAACAAATCTCTGCTATACCAGGCCCAAAAATCAAAAATTAAAGTGATCTCACTGGATCCAGGGAAGAGTTGATGTCAGGAAGCAGCTCCTTCGTTTTCCTCCGCGTGCAGCAGCACCAGGCTGTTGTTTACCTCCGTTGTCATGACGACCCACATTGAGCCGCTGTATTACTTTAATGAAATCTTTTTAAAGCTTTTTTTTTTCCTTTAAAGACCACGGTGGCACATATGTTAGTACAAAATGATGTTTGTGTGGCGTTATAGATGAACATGCACGCACTTCTGCGCAGCACTTTAGCGCAGCTGTGTTATAAGATCCACGCCCACCGTGAGTCTGTAGTCGCGCTAGAGGAAAAGAACCAAACCCAGTAGAGACGAGTAGAGTAGAGCTGGAATTGTAGAGTGGAAAAGAGCCATTAGTAAAATACGTTTTCAGGTCTAAACTTCAGGACTAAACTTTACCCCCCCCCCACGTTCCAGGAGTGATCCGCCACGTGGGCGACGCCCTCAAAGACCACTCCTCCAAGTCCAGAGGGAAGGTCTGCGCCATCGGCATCGCTCCATGGGGCATCGTGGAGAACAAGGAGGATCTGATCGGGAAAGATGTGAGTCCAACCAGATCAGTGTAGTCCTGATGGTGCTGGACAAGACCGGATCAGACCAAACGAGACCAGATCAGACATTTAACTCAAATTCCAGAATTTCTTGTTTGGAATTCTCTATCGTTGAAAGAGACTTTTTTGTAGGTCTTGGTGTGATTGATCCGCACAAAAAAATCAAGGTCTATAGGTGAAGTGGCTGGGGGTGCTGCAGTTTTCAGTCAGCAGGGGGCGCTGTGGTGCACATCTGTTTGTGGAGGCACTGGATTCATAGATTTATTTGCCATGACTGAATTTTACTGCTTGGTTTATACATGTTTGTCTCGATATGAAGGGATGTTATTTGGGGTTGAAATGGCAAATGCTTGAAATGTACCAAACTAGACCAGACCAGACTAATACTGTCTGATTTTACCAAGACAAGAGTTACCACTCACAAATTTATCACGTATAAACCTGGAAAATCTGCACACTGCAAAAACTGAAATCAAGTCATTCTGTCTTATTTCTAGTCAAATTTTTCTTACTATTCTTGGTTTGAGTCACATTTACTAGACAAGGTCATAAAAATGTCTCATTTCAAGTTTTTTAAAGACAAAAACGAGGCACCAATTGCTTGTAACAAGTAAAAAAAAAAATTTGTAAGTTTGTGAGGCAGCGTGTTACATCCTGAGGCTTCAATACAACTCTTCCCCCCTCTTATCGGCTCCTCTGATTGGTCGGTTTTTCCAGGTGACCCGGCCCTACCAGACCATGTCCAACCCCCTCAGCAAACTCTCAGTCCTGAACAGCAGCCACTCCCACTTCATCCTGGCCGACAACGGCACCAACGGCAAGTACGGCGCCGAGGTCCGACTGCGGCGGCAGCTGGAGAAACACATCGCTCTGCAGAAGATCAACACACGTGAGTGATGTCACTACGCCGCCACCTTCTTCTCCTTCCTGTGGTTTTAGGAAGATGATGTGTTTGAATCCTCATGTGACCTGTGGGTTTCTCTGTGTCATGTGACCTGTGGGTTTCTCTGTCATGTGACCTGTGGGTTTCTCTGTGTGTCATGTGACCTGTGTGTTTCTCTGTGTCATGTGACCTGTGTGCTTCTCTGTGTCATGTGACCTGTGGGTTTCTCTGTGTCATGTGACCTGTGGGTTTCTCTGTGTCATGTGACCTGTGGGTTTCTGTGTCATGTGACCTGTGGGTTTCTGTGTCATGTGACCTGTGGGTTTCTCTGTCATGTGACCTGTGGGTTTCTCTGTCATGTGACCTGTGGGTTTTTCTGTCATGTGACCTGTGGGTTGCTCTGTCATGTGACCTGTGGGTTCCTCTGTGTCATGTGACCTGTGGGTTTCTCTGTCATGTGACCTGTGGGTTTCTCTGTCATGTGACCTGTGGGTTTCTCTGTCATGTGACCTGTGGGTTTCCCTTTGTCATCCTATGCCTGGAGCTGTGAGTAAGGCAGGGACAGCAAAGGGAGGCTCAGCTGTCACCTCTCACTGCGAGAAGACAAACCCACGAAGAAGAAACCGAGGCGGCGTCATCTTTGTCCCACAGGAGGAGGAGGAGCCTCAGACACTGACTGTGTGTGTGTGTGTGTGTGTGTGTGTGTGTGTGTGTCAGGCCTGGGTCAGGGCGTCCCCGTGGTCTGTCTGATCCTGGAGGGGGGGCCAAACGTCATCTCCATCGTGTTGGACAGCCTGAAGGAGGAGCCTCCGGTCCCCGTGGTCGTTTGTGACGGCAGCGGTCGAGCGTCTGACATCCTGTCCTTCGCTCACAGATACAGCGAGGAAGACGGGTGAGGACCAATCAGAGTATTACCACAGCGTTTTAGAGCTCAGGGGGGCAATCAGAACTCTAAAAATCTAAAAGCTCTTTTCTCTGAACATTTGAACAATGTTTATTCTGTCTTATTTGTAGTAAAAATTGTCTTATTGTTCTTAATTTGAGCCACATTCACCAGACCAGGTCATAAAAATGTCTTATTTCAAGTTTTTAAGACAGAAATAAGGTGTAAATTGCTTGTGACAAGTCAAAAAAATCAGCCAATGGGATAAGACGAATTCACCCGGGAAGTTTCTTGAAATTAGAAAGATGTCTTAAAACAAGAATCTTTATCTTATCCCATTGGCTGATTTTTTTTTTTTTTTAAATCATGGGATAAATTAAGTCAAACTTTGGGGTTTAAAGTAAAATAATGAGATAAAAAGACAAAATTCTGAGGAAAATGTTTAAAAATCGTGGAATAAATAAACTCAAAATGTGTGTTTTAAACTCAAAACAACAAAATAACAAGTCAAAATTTTGTGTTTCAGTCAAAATTTTAATGGAAAACAAAATTTTAAGTCAATCCAGTCAAAATAATGAGGATAGAAAAGTCAAGACCATGAGATTTAGAGTCATAGTTATGAAGAAAAGAGTCTGAATAATGAGATAAAAAGTCAGAAACTTGAGGTAGAAAGTCAAAATACTTAGATATAAAGTCAAAACTGGGGAAAAAAGTCAAGATTGATAAATGAACCATAAGATGAATTCACCCGGGAAGTTTCTTGAAATTAGAAAGATGACTTAAAACAAGAATCTTTTATCTTATCCCATTGGCTGATTTTTTTTTAATTGTTACAAGCAATTGATGCCTCATTTTTGTCTTTAAAAACTTGAAATGAGACATTTTTATGACCTTGTCTAGTAAATGTGGCTCAAATTAAGAATAGTAAAACAAATTTTACTGAAAATAAGACAGAATGACTTGATTTAAGTTTTTGCAGTGTGCAGATTTTCCAGGTTTGAATGTGGTTAATTTGTGAGCATAAAGTGGCAGATTTGTCGTGTTAATGTGGCAAATTTAAGGGAACAAAAGTGGAAGATTTGTGAGTTAGGAGTGGAAATTTTGTGGATTTGAAGGTGACACATTTGTGAGTATAAAGTTGCAGATTTGCAAGATTAAAAGTGGCACATTATCCAGTTCAAAAGCACCAATTTATGAGTATAACGTGGCATATTTAAGGGTGCAGAAATGAAAAATTTTTGAGATTGCAGTTGCAAAATTGTGAGTTCAAAGGTGGCAGATTTTTGAGTTTAAAGTCAGACATTTGTGGGTTTATAAAGTGTCAGTTTTGCCTCTGAAACAGTTTATTGTTTTTAATCATGTGATGATTCTGGGCTTAAACCATTTTTCTCCTTATTGCTCCTGTCAAAGTTGAAAGTTTAACCTGATAAAACTGTAAAGATGTGAAGTGAAGAAGTGAAACAAAGCCCGATAACAATCTTCAAAGCATGAATCTGGTTGGAACCAAACTCATAAATTTGCCACTTTATATAAAAATAATCTTAAAACAGCTTAATGTGTCGTTGTGGACTGTTCTGCAGAAAGTCTTCAAAACTTTTCATTTCTGCACTGTAATAAATCACCACATCGTCTGCAGAAAGGTTTCACTCAAAGTGTCACATGACTGTGTTTATTTTCTGCAGAGTCACATGACTGTGTTTATTTTCTGCAGAGTCACATGACTGTGTTTATTTTCTGCAGAGTCACATGACTGTGTTTATGTTTTTTCTGCAGAGTCACATGACTGTGTTTATGTTTTTTCTGCAGAGTCACATGACTGTTTATTTTCTGCAGAGTCACATGTTTATGTTGTTGTTGTTTTCTGCACAGGTTGGTGAGCGAGAGCGTGAAGGATCAGCTGCTGGTCACCATCCAGAAAACTTTTAACTACAGTCGCAGTCAGGCTCAGCAGATTTACCTGATGGTGATGGAGTGTATGAAGAAGAGAGCGCTGGTACTTTCACTCATTCATTCATTCTTCTATTCATTTATTCATCTATTCATGTGTTTGTTTTTCCCTCTGCACCAAAAATAAAACCTTCATTCACAACTTCTCCTGTCATTTGTTTTTCCTTATTCACTTTTCACCAAAGTCATGATACAAACCATCATCACCATCACACACCTTCACTTTAAAACAGTTTTATTTTGATTTTCTTGTTTTCCTGATGATGCTACAATGAGGAGGTAAAACTTATTTTTGATCCTGTTACGACCGAGATTCACTGAAACTTTCAGACTTTCTCCTGCAGAAAGATTTAGTTCATCAGTCGCAAGTTTGGTTGCATTTACTGCAGATTAATGTTTGTTAAAATAAGCTTTGGATCAAACTATACAACTAAAAGTGTTTGTTTGATCCTGAGACTCAGATTGTTCATGCAAGTGTTGAACAAAATCAGGGGAAAACACTCAGATACGTCACATTTAACCCAGATATTCAGCAGAACTCTTTTCATCGTAGTCCAGATCTGTGTTGAAATTTTTTTTTTTTGTCCCATATTTCGTCAAAATTTGAGATAAAAAGTCAGAATTCTGCCATTTGAGATCATAAAGTCAATACCTTTAGATTAAAAAGTCAAATTTGGAGGCAAAAAGTCAAAACTTTTGAGATAAAAAGTCAAAATTTAGCATCAAAATCCCGAATTTTTGAGAGTGAAAGTCAAATTCTTAAAAAGGTAAAAAAAAAAATTCTGCCAGTACAAATCAAATCTGAGATTATAAAGTCAACATCTTTAGATCGAAAAAGTAAAATTTGAGGAAAAAAAATTGTGATAAAATGTCAAATTTTGAGATAAGTTGAATTTCTATGATTCAAAAAATTAAAAAACAAAATTTAAAGCTCATAGGTCAAAGTTTTGAGAGAAAAAGTTGAAATTTTGAGAAGTCAATTTTTTTAGGAAATGTCAAATTCATGAGATGAAAAGTCAAAGTTTGACATATTAAAGTTGAAATGCAGAAATAAAAAGAAGAAATATTCAAAATTATACAGAGCTCCGTAAGGGACAAGAAAAGGTAAAAATAATAATTATAATAATTTCACGTGCTCACCTGAAACTTTAACGTACGGAGCTCCTAACAGGACAACAAAAGGTAAAAAAAAAAGTTAGAAAAATATAAAAAAAAGGTGAGCACGTAAAAGTTTCTAGTGAGCACGTAAAAGTTTCTAGTGAGCACGTAAAAGTTTCTAGTGAGCACGTAAAAGTTTTAGTGAGCACGTAAAAGTTTTAGTGAACACGTAAAAGTTTCTAGTGCACATGTAAAAGTTTTAGTGAACACGTAAAAGTTTCTAGTGAACACATAAAAGTTTCAGGTGAACACGTAAAACTTTCTAGTGAGCACATGAAAGTTTCAGGTGAGCACGTAAAAGTATGGAGCCCCTAAAGGGACAAGAAAAGGTAAAAAAAATTATTATTTCACGTGCTCACTTGAAACTTTTACGTGCGCACGTAAAAGTTTCAAGTGTGCACATGAAATTATTAATTTTTTTTTTTCAGTTTTGAGAGAAAAAGTTGAAATTTTGAGAAGTCACATTATTTTTGCGAAATGTCAAATTTACGAGATAAAAAGTCAAAGTTTGAGATATTAAAGTTAAAAAGCAGAAATAAAAAGACAAAGTATTCAAAATTATGAGTAAGAAATTAAAATTTTTCCTTTTAATGACAAAACTCAATATGTGCCAAAAAGAAAAAACCTCAACAAAGCCAGTTTAGTTTTTCACTTTATTTATTTCTAACTGTCAGAAATGATCTTCTTTACATCATTTATGTTTCCATCCTAAAAAATATTCCATCAAACAGTAAAGTTTTAAATAAATGTTTGTATGATGGAGCTGCTTTTAGGATCTTTGGGGATTTTTGCAGGATCTTTGCTTTTTTGTTTCCTGAGGTTTTCTGATGCTCTCTGCAGGTTTTCTACAACAACACGACTGATGCACGGTCAAATATGTTTACAATCAGCACACACACACACACACACACACACACACACACACACACACACACACACTGAGCTCCTCTCTCCCTGTGAATCCTGGGAAAAGTGCATCTCTCTCTCCTCTCTCTGCAGTTTAATGTGATGATGACAAAGGTTTTTTCCCTTTGACCTGAAGCAGCTCGGCTTAATGGAGATTGTTCTCTGACCCTCAGCCATTTATTTAATCCCACAATCCTCTGCTTCTGCCCCCGAACAGCTGCAGCCGCGATGGTCGGTAAATTTAAATAAAATCACATCGATTCACTTCAGTGATTTGTTTCCAGATTAAAACGACGCAGGTTTGTCCTGAGAAACAGAGGAAGATGAAATGAACCAGGATTAAAAACATCAGAACGTTTCAGTCTCACTGGGAGATTTTAGAGCAGGGAGGGGGGTGTTTGTTTTTTTTTTTGGAGTTCAAACCCACAAATGCACTGCCTNATCCTGGGAAAAGTGCATCTCTCTCTCCTCTCTCTGCAGTTTAATGTGATGATGACAAAGGTTTTTTCCCTTTGACCTGAAGCAGCTCGGCTTAATGGAGATTGTTCTCTGACCCTCAGCCATTTATTTAATCCCACAATCCTCTGCTTCTGCCCCCGAACAGCTGCAGCCGCGATGGTCGGTAAATTTAAATAAAATCACATCGATTCACTTCAGTGATTTGTTTCCAGATTAAAACGACGCAGGTTTGTCCTGAGAAACAGAGGAAGATGAAATGAACCAGGATTAAAAACATCAGAACGTTTCAGTCTCACTGGGAGATTTCAGAGCAGGGAGGGGGGTGTTTGTTTTTTATTTTTGGAGTTCAAAGCCACAAATACACTGCCTGGCCAAAAAAAAAAGGTCATACACTCTAATATTTGGTTGGACCGCCTTTAGCTTTGATTACATTCTCTGTGGCATTGTTTCTTTAAGCTTCTGCAATGTCACAGATTTATTTCCATCCAGTGTTTCATTAATGTTTCACCAAGATCTTGTATTGATGATGGTAGAGTCTGACCGCTGCACAAAGTCTTCTCCAGAACATCCCAAAGATTCTCAATGGGGTTAAGGTCTGGACTCTGTGGAGGCCAATCCATGTGTGAAAATGATGTCTCATGCTCCCTGAACCACTCTTTCACTATTTGAGCCCCATGAATCCTGAGGTTGTCATCTTGGAATATGCCCGTGTCATCAGGGAAGAAAAACTCCATTGATGGAATAACCTGGTCATTTAGTATATTCAGGTAGTCAGCTGACCTCATTCTTTGAGCTCAATGATATTGAGGTCAGGAGACTGAGATGGCCACTCCAGAACCTTCACTTTATTCTGCTGTAGCCAATGGCAGGTCCCAAAACAACAAGAATGAGACTTCTCTAAAATCTCAACTTTTTAGCTCAAAGTTCTAACTTTATCTCAAAATTGTGTTTTTTTCCCCCTCAATTTTTCCTTGGTCAAATCTAATTAGTCTTTTCTCAGAGTTTGACTCATTATCTCAAAACATTGACTTTTCTTTTTTTTTTTCTTTTTGGAAATTTTGACTTTTATCTAATGATTTAGATCCTGGGATTTTGACTTTATTATCCCAAATTCAACTTTTTTCTAAAAAATTTGACTTAATTGTGTCTAAAATTGTCCTTTTATTTCAATGTTTTGAGGATTTTTATCTGAAAGTTTGGATTTTTTTTCTCAAAATTTTGACTATTTATCTTAATTTTTTTTCTTTCATCTCAAAAAATTTGGATTTTTGTGCAAAATTTCGACTTTTATCTAAAAACTTTGGTTTGAGATCTCCCCAGAGTGGCTCAATGATATTGAGATCGGGAGACTGAGATGGCCACTCCAGAACCTTCACTTTATTCTCTAGGTCCCAATTGTTGGCTTTTTATCAAACATCACTTTTCAGTTTCAGGAATATAACTTCTTCTTTAAAATATCAACTTACAACTCTCAATTTTTTGTCCTTGATCTTAAATATTGGTGCTTTCTCAAGGTTTGACTTTTTATCTCAAAAATTTGACTTTTTTATTTGGCAAATTTTGACTTTTGTCTTTCGATATTGACCTTAAAATCCCATATTTCAAATGTATACCTCAGATTGTGACTAAATTATCCCAAATTCATCTTTTTGTCTTAAGAATTTAACTTAATTGTGTGAAAATTTGTCTTTTTACTCAATGTTTTGGATGTTTTTTTCTCAATTTTTTTTTTCTTTCATCTCAAAAAAATTGGATTTTCTTCCCCTCTTTTGTGCAAAATTTCGACTTTTATCTAAAAACTTTGGTTTGAGATCTCCCCAGAGTGGCTCAATGATAATGAGGTCAGGAGGCTGAGATGGCCACTCCAGAACCTTCACTTTATTCTGCTGTAGCCAATTGCTGGTCCACTTATGGTAAAGATCAAGAAATCATAAATTCTGTCAGAGGTTTGTAAACTTATGAGCTCAACTGTGTGTTGAAAATGTAAAATCAGAATCGGTGCGTCTGAAATAACGAGGTTAATAATGATAATAATGGTCACGTGTGGACTTTGTGCTGATGTTGCTGTTGTTAAATGTGTTTTTATAGATCACCGTGTTCAGGATGGGCTCAGAGGGTCAACAGGACATAGAGATGTCCATCCTCACTGCTCTGCTCAAAGGTAAACAACAACAACAACAACAACAATAACCTGTGAGCTCAAACCACTTCTCTGTTTTTCTTTCAGCCTCAGTTTGATTCACTTTCTCTGTCGTGGTGTTTCAGGCACAAACGCGTCGGCGTCTGATCAGCTGAGTCTGGCTCTGGCGTGGAACAGAGTGGACATCGCTCGCAGTCAGATCTTCGTTTACGGACTCCACTGGCCCGTGAGTTCAACCACAAACATCTGTCTTTCCTATAAACGTCCTTAACAGCAGGCTTTCTTTAGATTTCCCTCACGGCCTAAAGTATAAATCCACTTTGATTGGTTCATTTTTTAAGATAAACAAAAAATAAGTAAACTAATTTGGCCATAATTCAAACACTGAATTATGGTGAATGTAGTGTACGAATACAATATGCACAAAAACCTATGGAAGAGATCTAAATGTTTTTAAAGTTAAATTAACAGAAAGAAAGTAAAAAAAAAAATAAAAAAAAAAAAAAAAAAAAAAAAAAAAAAAAAAAAAAAAAAAAAAAAAAAAAAAAAAAAAAAAAAAAAAAAAAAAAAAAAAAAAAAAAAAAAAAAAAAAAAAAAAAAAAAATAAAACAAAGTTAAATTAAAAGAAAGAAAGATAAAAAAAATTAAATGAAAAGAAAGAAAGAAAGAAAGTTAAAAAATAAGAAAAAAGTTAAATTAAAAGAAAGAAAGTTAAAAAAAAAAGTTAAATTAAAAGAAAGAAAGTTAAAAAAAAAAAAGTTAAATTAAAAGAAAGAAATTTAAAAAAACAGTTAAATTAAGAGAAAGAAAGTTAAAAAAAAGAAGTTAAATTAAAAGTAAGAAAGTTTAAAAAAAATTAATAAATAAAAGTTAAATTAAAAGAATATCCACGAAAAAAAGTCATTTGGGGCAACTGTAATTTATTTCTGTGACCCATTTATTAGAGATTAAAAATCAAAATTTTGAGACAAAAGCTGAAAATTTCAGATGAAAAGTTAAAATTCTTAGATTAACCCTGTGGTGCATAGTGGTCACTACAGTTACACCTGTTTAAAACTTATTTACTCTTATTTCAATGATTCATGTTGTGGAAATTCATATTAGTTTGTGTCAGGATATTTTTATTCTTCTTAGGACCTGAAAAGTTATAGACAAACATTTGAGGGTAAAACAGCGTAATAACTATAAATTTTTCAGTGTTAAAATGGATGAAAGAGAGTTAAAAAAAGATTATTCATGAACAACCAAAAAAAGAAAAGAAGTCATAGAAAAAAATAAGTTATATCTACATTAATTTCCCTCTTTTTTATGTTGAATGTTCTGTTGCAAATATTTGACAAAAAAAAAATGGAAAACTTTTTTTCATGTTTTAAGACAAATAAAAACACTCAAAGGAAAAATCCAGACACTGGCTTTAATAATTCATGCATCAGAGGGTTAAATGACAATATACTGAGAAAGAAGTTGACTTTTTGAGATAAAAGTGAAAACTTTGGGATAGTTAGACAAAAAATTTGGGATAAAAATTTAAAGTTTGGAGATAAAATTGAAATTATCAATAAAAAAAGTTGAAATTTTGGCCATAATTGAAACGTCGTGAATGTAGTGTACATATGCAGTATGCAAAAAAAAAGAGTTAAAAGATTTAAATGTTTTTAAAGTTAAACTTAAAGAACAGCCTTGAAAAAAAGTCAATTCGGGCAACTGTAATCTATTTTTGAAACTCAAAATTGAGGGATTGAAAATCAAAATTTGGACACAAAAGCTGAAAATATTAGATGAAAAGTTGAAATTCTAATATAAAAGGATGATATACTGGGAACACAAGCTGAAATTTTGAGATGAATGTAAAAACTTTGGGATAAAAATTCAAAATTTGGAGATAGAATTTTTGGAATTTTGGAATAAAAAGGTAAAATTTTGGGATCGTGGGTCAAAATAACTTGAGCTGGTTTCAAAATAAAAGCCCCAAAACTGTGTTTTCGTTCTGGTGGTACCAGATGATATCTCAGATAATAAACATATTCAGACAATAATTGTTTGTTTGTTATGATGGAAATTTAAGAGAAAATGCTTCATCATTTTGTCAGTGAATGAAAAACATGTTAGAAATGATGAGAAATAGAGAAGTTTGAATTGATTTAAAGTGATTTTAAAGTGGTTCAGTTGGACAGAAAAAGTCGGCGTCTTGTCATTGACCTAAATAAATATTTGCAGATGTTTTTAACTCCTTTTCTCTGTGTTTTATTCTCCAGCCTGTGAGCGCCGTCACCTCTGACCGACCTAAAAGTCCGGTTCCTCAGCGAGCGCCGGCCGGAGGAGGAGCCAAAGGAAAACCACGAGGAAAGAAAGGAAAAGGAGGAAAAACCAAACCTGAACCTCCTGAAGAAACCGACCCCAGGAAACTGGAGCTGCTCAGCTGGGTAAAACTCTCCGTCTCTGCATGTTTATTTATTTATACGTTTATTCTGATTAACCACTGTCACTGTTTGTGACCATAACTGTGTTTGCAAAGTGGCGTTAAAAGATTATCCTTAAGGTTTAAAGAGGGACTTTACCAACGCTACAGTCGTCAGCTCTGACCTCAATTAAAGCCACAGTCAGTGATAAACGAGGTCTCACCATCGTGCTCCTGAAGGGGGCGTTTCTCGCCTACAGCATGTGACATTTATATTTACAAAAACATGAAACCAGGCTCTGATCTTACACTGTACATCACGATTATTAAGGTTTGATTTTTGGCCAGGAAAACAGGGTCAGAAAACTTTACAACACAACCAGAAACTTTACAAGACAACCAGAAATTTTACAACACAACCAGAGACTTTACAACACAACCAGAAACTTTGCAACAGGGTCAGAAACTTAACAACACTGTCAGAAACTTTACAACACAGTCAGAAACTTTACAACACAGTCAGAAACTTTACAACACTGTCAGAAACTTTGGAACAGGGTCAGAAACTTGACAACACAACTAGAAACTTTGCTACACAACCAGAAACTTAACAACACAACCAGAAACTTTAGAACAGGGTCAGAAACTTTACAACACAGTCAGAAACTTTACAACACAGTCAGAAACTTTACAACACAGTCAGAAACTTTACAACACTGTCAGAAACTTTGGAACAGGGTCAGAAACTTTACAACTCAGTCAGAAACTTTGCAACAGGGTCAGAAACTTTACAACACAACCAATAACTTTACAACACAACCAGAAACTTTACAACACAACCAGAAACTTTACAACACAACCAGAAACTTTACAACACAACCAGAAACTTTACAACACAACCAGAAACTTTACAACACAACCAGAAACTTTACAACACAACCAATAACTTTACAACACAACCAGAAACTTTACAACAGGATCAGAAACTTCACAACAAGGTCAGAAATTTTACAACAAGGTCAGAAACTTTACAACACAACCAGAAACTTTGCAACACGGTTAGAGACTTTACAACCAATAAGAAACTTTACAACACAGTCAGAAACTATGCAACACAACCAGAAACTTTACAACACAATCAGAAACTTTACAAGACAACCAGAAACTTTACAACACAACCAGAAACTTTACAACACGGTCAGAACCTTTACAACACAACCAGAAACTTTACAACACAATCAGAAACTTTACAAGACAACCAGAAACTTTGCAACACAACCAGAAACTTTACAACACAACCAGAAACTTTACAACATAACCAGAAACTTTACAACACAACCAGAAACTTTACAACATAATCAGAAACTTTGCAACAGGGTCAGAAACTTAACACCACAGGCATGAACTAACAACACGGTCACAAACAATCCCTCGACTGGAGGAACTTGACAACACAACCAGAAACTTTACAACACGGTCAGAAGGTTTGCAACAGGGTCAGAAACTTTACAACACAACCAGAAACTTTGCTTCACAAGCAGAAACTTAACAACACAACCAGAAACTTTACAACACCGTCAGAAACTTAACAACAGGGTCAGAAACTTTACAACACAACCAGAAACTTTACAACACAGTCAGAAACTTTACAACACAGTCAGAAACTTTACAACACAACCAGAAACTTTACAACATAACCAGAAACTTTACAACACAGTCAGAAACTTTGCAACACAAACAAAAACTTTACAAGACAACCAGAAACTTCACAACACAACCAGAAACTTAACAACACAACCAGAAACATTACAACACAACCAGAAACATTACAACACAATCAATAACTTTACAACACAACCAGAAAATTTACATCACAACCAGAAACTTTTACAACACAACCAGAAACTTTACAACACAACCAGAAACTTTACTACACAACCGGAAACTTTACAACACAACCAGAAACTTTACAACACAACCAGAAACTTTACAATCCCTCAACTGGAGGAGCTTGACAACACAACCAGAAACTTTACAACTCGGTCAGAAGGTTTGCAACAGGGTCAGAAACTTTACAACATGGTCAGAAACTTTGGAGCAGGGTCAGAAACTTTACAACACAACCAGAAACTTTGCAACACAACCAGAAACTTTACAACACAACCAATAACTTAACCACACAACCAGAAACTTAACAACACAACCAGAAACTTAACAACACAACCAGAAATTTAACAACACAACCAGAAACTTTACAACACAACCAGAAATTTAACAACACAACCAGAAACTTTGACAATACAACCAGAAATTTTACAACACAACCAGAAATTTAACAACACAACCAATAACTTAACCACACAACCAGAAACTTAACAACACAACCAGAAACTTAACAACACAACCAGAAATTTTACAACACAACCAGAAACTTAACAACACAACCAGAAACTTAACAACACAACCAGAAACTTAACAACACAACCAGAAACATTACAACACAACCAGAAACATTACAACACAATCAATAACTTTACAACACAACCAGAAAATTTACATCACAACCAGAAACTTAACAACACAACCAGAAATTTTACAACACAACCAGAAACTTTACAACACAACCAGAAACTTTACAACACAACCAGAAACTTTACAACACAACCAGAAACTTTACAACACAACCAATAACTTTACAACACAACCAGAAACTTTACAACAGGATCAGAAACTTCACAACAAGGTCAGAAATTTTACAACAAGGTCAGAAACTTTACAACGCAACCAGAAACTTTGCAACACGGTTAGAGACTTTACAACCAATAAGAAACTTTACAACACAGTCAGAAACACCTGTTGGGGCGTTTCTCGCCTACAGCATGTGACATTTATATTTACAGAAACATGAACCCAGGCTCTGATCTAACACTTTACATCACAATTATTAAGGTTTGATTTTTGGCGAGGAAAAAAGCCAACTTTGGAAGCCTCTCCTGGCCACGCCCACTGAAATACAAAATATCCCAAAAGGTCTCAGTGTGAGAAATGTTCACAAAACGTTTCATGCAAATAGAAGAACGTGCAAAACTTGTCATTTTTGGTGACCAACCTTGACTACGCCTGTCGAGTTACAAAAATTCTCTTGATACTTTTTCATATTCAGTTTGTCTAGTTTACACAGATCTATTTTTAAGATGGTTTGAGAAAAATCATAGAACAAGTTCCTGCAAGTACAAACACTACTAGTTCGGATTTCCCCTGAACTTTATATATTTCTGTGAAGGTCAGGGGGAAATGTCCACACAACAAAAATGTCTACAGATCAGAGAATATGCAAAAAATGGCATTTTTAGTCGCCTGCCCTGGCCACGCCCATCAGGTTACTATTTTTTTTTAGTACTTTTTAATCATCAGTTTGTCAATGATACAAAAATGCAATTAGAAGATGATCAGAGAGAAACAGTGAGACAAGTTTATTCTGATTTAAAACCAATAAATCATCAGAATCTGACTTTTAGCTGAAGTTTATGTAAATGTAGAAATAAACTGACCTGATGATGATGATGTCGTTGATGTCATTGATGATGATGATGTCATTTCCTCAGGTGAACTCTCTGGAACAGGCCATGATGGACGCGCTGGTGTTGGACAGAGTCGACTTTGTGAAGCTGCTGATCGAGAACGGCGTCAACATCCATCACTTCCTCACCATCCCTCGACTGGAGGAGCTTTACAACACGGTCAGAAACTTTACAACCAATCAGAAACTTTACAGCATGGTCAGAAACTTTACAACACCATCATCAACTCTGAAAACACGGTCAGAAACTTTATAACACAGTCAAAAACTTTACAACACGGTCAGAAACTTAAAAGCATGGTCAGAAACTTTACAACACCATCATCAACTCTGAAAACAAGGTCAGAAACTTTACAACACAGTCAGAAACTTTACAAAACTGTCGGAAACTTTGAACAGGATGAGAAACTTGACAACGGTCAGAAACTGTGCAACATGGTCAGAAATTACAACACTGTCAAAAACCAACAGAAACTTTACAACATGTCAAAAATTTTACAACACTGTCAGAAACTTAACAGCACAGTCAGAAACTTCATAACTCCGTCAAAAACTTAAAAAACGCTGAGGAATTTACAAAATGGTCAGGAACTTTGACGGGTTAAGAAACTTAACAACAAGGTCGGAAACTATACAACACAGTCAGAAATTTTACAGAAACTTCACAACACGGTCAGAAACCTCAACATGGTCGGAAACTTTACAAAATGGACAGAAACTTTACAACACTGTCAGAAACTTTACAACACATGGAAAAACTTTACAACACAGTCAGAAACTTTACAAAACAGTCAGAAACCAAACAACATTGTAAGAAACTTCACAACGCGGTCAGAAACTTGAAGACATGGTCAGAAACTTTACAACCTGATCAGAAACTTTACAACCCGGTCAGAAACTTTACAACCCTGATCAGAAACTTTACAAAACCGTTGAAATATCAAATTTTCTATTTGAGGTTTTAGTTGAAAAGTATCATAAGGATCAGAATCTGCAGAGACTGGAACCAGCTCTTTGATTTAATTTTAGATCTGATTTTCAAGGTGGAATTGGTTTTATTTTAGATCTGATTTTTAAGGTGGAATTGGTTTTATTTTAGATCTGATTTTTAAGGTGGAATTGATTTTGTGACACAGCTCTGACCGTTATTTTTCTGTCCTGAAGTAAACGTTTCCTCCTTTCACCACACAAACCTGATTTCTCTGCTCTGACAACGTCATCAAACAAAAGCTTTTTCTCTTTATCCTCATGTTCTCACTGACATCCTGATCTGAGCTTAGCCTCCATCAGTGACCCCTCCATCTTTGTTACATCATCACCGCCATCGCCACCGCCACCGCCACGTCTCTAATCTTTATCTGCTTCACTCAAAAAGAGCCTTTTAACTCAACATGTGGCCGTGGGGGGGGTCAGAGTGAGGGGGGGGATCTGAAACTCTGCTGCCGTCTGACCACGGCGGCGTGACCACGGCGGCGTGACCACGGCGGCGTGACCACGGCGGCGTGACCACGGCAGCGTGACCTTATGGTCTGACGTGACCTTTCTTTTGTTCCTGCTGCAGAAACTGGGACCCGCCAACACGCTGCACTTCGTGGTCAGAGACGTGAAGAAAGTGAGTTTTTCTCCACGTTTCCTTTTGTGCATCAGCCTGAATGAAGAATGTGTTGTTTTTGTTTTTGTTTTTGCTTTTGTTTTTGTTTTTGTTTATCAGGGGAATCTTCCTCCAGATTATCAGATCACACTAAAGTCTAAAGTTTTTGTTTTTGTTTTTGTTTTTGTTTTTATGTTTTTATTTATCAGGGGAATCTTCCTCCAGATTATCAGATCACACTAAAGTCTAAAGTTTTTGTTTTTGTTTTTGTTTGTATTTTCATGTTTATTTATCAGGGGAATCTTCCTCCAGATTATCAGATCACTCTAACGTCTAAAGTTTTTGTTTTCATGTTTATTTATCAGGGGAATCTTCCTCCAGATTATCAGATCACTCTAAAGTCTAAAGTTTTTGTTTTTGTTTTTGTTTTTGTTTTTGTTTATCAGGGGAATCTTCCTCCTGATTATCAGATCACGCTCATCGACATCGGCCTGGTGCTGGAGCTGCTGATGGGCGGAGCTTATCGCTGCAAGTACACGAGGAAAAGCTTCAGGACACTTTACAACAACCTGTACGGCCTCAAGAGAGTGAGAGACACATGAAAACACACCAAAACAAACACACACACACACTGAAACACACTACAATACACACACACACACACACACACACACACACACACGTCACTTTCATCCTGAGTAGCTTCAAAACCCAATTATTCAAAAAACTTCTTCAGCAAAATTTTTTACCTTTTCCCTTAAAATGTTTTTTTTTTGTCCCAAAATTTTGACTTCAAGTCTTCATCAAGTCTTTGTCTCTGAAAAATTTCTTTTATTTTCGATGCAAATTTTTCTAACTTTTTACAAAATTTCCAGGTTTTTTTTTTCCAAATGTTTTGTTTTTTTCACCTTAAAATTTTGTCTTAATTTCAAAAACTCGACATTTTATCTCAAAATTTTGAGTTTTGACCTCAAAATTTCTACTAAGACTATTAAAATTTGAACTTTTTAGCCGATATTTTTAATATTGCTCTTAAAATTTGAATGTTCATCTTACACGTAATTCAACTCTTTGAAATTTATATATTGTCTTTTTTATTCAAATTTTTAACTTTTTTTTTAATTGAGTTTTTTCCTCAATACTTTGCTTTAAACCTCATCATTTTGACTTCACCTCCAAAAATGTGACATTTTATCTCAAAATTCAGAGTTTATATCCTAAAATTTCTACTATGAATCATTGAATTTTAACTTTTCCTGTCAAATTTTTGCTCTTTTTTTAGGTCAAAATTCTGACATTTCTATCTCAAAATTTGAACTCTGTGTTTTTCATAAATCATAAATTATGCCTTGAAATCTTCACTGTCAGTGTCTCAGTGCAGCTTTGCTTAATTATAAATATTAATTATCTGTAGAACAGGCTGAGAAAAACACAACTACATTTTAGAGAATTTTATAAAATCTCCCAAAAGATAATTTTTCCAACAAAAAGAAGGAGGAACAGGAAGTTTAGTTTGTGACTGATGTGACTTCACTGCAGTTACAGTGTTGATCCACCAGGAGGCAGCAGAGGGAAGACAAAGGTTTGATACATGAGGAATAAAAGCAACTGTTTAAAGGAATAAATGACAAAAAATACCCTCACTTTCTTCTTCTCATCTTTCATAAACTCCTGCAGAAACGTGTTCAACATCAAAGAGAAAATCTGTCACAAACATCAACAAAGTCAGAAATAAACTGTGATGTTAAACTGATGTTTTTCTGTTTCCTTTTTCAGCCCAAAGCTCTGAAGCTCCTGGGGATGGAGGTTTGTTCATAATCTAGACCCTGAACACGTAGATCATCTGTTTGTTGACGGTGTTTCCTCTTATTTTCCCGGTTTGTGACGTTTCCTCCTCCTCAGGACGACGAGCCTCGAGCGAAGGGAAAAGGGAAGAAGAACAAGAAGAAGGAGGAGGAGGAGGACATCGACGTGGACGACCCCGAGGTCTCACGCTTCCAGTACCCGTTCCACGAGCTCATGGTGTGGGCCGTGCTCATGAAGCGCCAGAAGATGGCGCTGTTCCTGTGGCAGCGCGGCGAGGAGGCCATGGCCAAAGCTCTGGTGGCGTGTAAACTCTACAAGGCCATGGCACACGAGTCGTCTCAGAGCGAGCTGGTCGACGACATCTACCAGGACCTGGAGAACAACTCCAAGTTAGTAAATATATAAAAATATATAAAATATATAAAGTATAAACATCTACCAGGACCTGGAGAACAACTCCAAGTTAGTCAATATATAAAAATATATAAAGTATAAACATCTACCAGGACCTGGAGAACAACTCCAAGTTAGTAAATATATACAAATATATAAAATATATAAAATATAAACATCGACCATGACCTGGAGAACAACTCCAAGTTAGTAAATACATACAAATATATAAAATATATAAAATATAAACATCTACCAGGACCTGGAGAACAACTCCAAGTTAGTCAATATATAAAAATATATAAAATATATAAAGTATAAACATCTACCAGGACCTGGAGAACAACTCCAAGTTAGTCAATATATAAAAATATATAAAGTATAAACATCTACCAGGACCTGGAGAACAACTCCAAGTTAGTAAATATATACAAATATATAAAATATATAAAATATATAAAGTATAAACATCTACCAGGACCTGGAGAACAACTCCAAGTTAGTCAATATATAAAAATATATAAAGTATAAACATCTACCAGGACCTGGAGAACAACTCCAAGTTAGTAAATATATACAAATATATAAAATATATAAAATATAAACATCGACCATGACCTGGAGAACAACTCCAAGTTAGTAAATATATAAAAATATATAATATATATAAAATATAAACATCTACCAGGACCTGGACAACAACTCCAAGTTAGTCAATATCTAAAAATATATAAAATATATAAAATATAAACATCTACCAAGACCTGGAGAACAACTCCAAGTGAGTTAATATATAAAAATATATAAAATATATCAAATATAAACATCTACCAAGACCTGAAGAACAACTCCAAGTTAGTAAATATATAAAAATATATAAAATACAAACATCTACCAAGACCTGGAGAACAACTCCAAGTTAGTCAATATATAAAAATATATAAAATATATAAAATATAAACATCTACCAAGACCTGGAGAACAACTCCAAGTTAGTTAAACACAATAATATAGATAAATATATAAAGATATATAAAAATATAAACTTGTACCAGGACTTTGAGAAATACTTCAAGTTAGTTAAACACAAAAATATATAAAAATATATAACAATATATGAAAATATATAAAAATATAAACATCTACCGGGACCTGGAGAACAACTCCAAGTTAGTTAAACACAAAAATACATAAAATATATAAAAATATATAATATATAAAGATCTACCAGGACCTGGAGAAATACTTCAAGTTAGTTAAACACAAAAATATATAAAAATATATAACAATATATGAAAATATATAAAAATATAAACATATACCAGGACCTGGAGAACAACTCCAAGATGAAATATAAAATACAAATAAACAGCATTTTATATTGCTACACATCAAAAACTTGTCGCGAAATGAAAACGAAAATTGAATACCAAAATCAATTTGTACAATTATCAAAAATTTGCAACGAACCAATTTTATGTCCGAAAATTAATCTGAAAAATCAAAACTATTTAAAAACGTTGAAACTTACTCAAAAATATTCCTACAAATACAAAAAAAATCAATTCATGAAAGTCACAAAAATATTTTTAAATATTCACATTCTCTGAAATGTTCTTTGGGGTCATAAAATAAGGAAGCAGGTGACCTTGAGAGCCACCGTTCTTTTTAACATATATGAGTTAATTTCTGACAAAAAGCTCAAATGAAGTTTGAATTCCTCGGATGGATTGCTCCAGTTTTGCTGAACATCTCTTTGTCTGTTGGAATAATTAGACTTACTTACAGAGGATTGTTTTTAATGTCTGAATGTTGTCAGATTAAAGTGTCTGTCACAGCAGCTTAAAGTGACCCCCCCTGCCTAAAGGTGGGGGCGCTGTAGAGTTTTTAAAGTGAACCTGTGTTTCCTGTGTGTGTAGGGAGTTCGGTCAGCTGGCCTACGAGCTGCTGGATCAGTCGTACAAACACGACGAGCAGGTGGCCATGAAGCTGCTGACGTACGAGCTGAAGAACTGGAGCAACTCCACCTGTTTGAAACTGGCTGTAGCTGCTAAACACCGAGACTTCATCGCCCACACCTGCAGCCAGATGCTGCTCACCGACATGTGGATGGGGAGTCTGAGGATGGGCAAGAGCAACAGCCTCAAGGTTCGGTTCACGAGTTCACAGCCTGTATTTCCCCTTTAACATCAGTGACAGCCTGAAGTCTTTGTGCTGGTTGTGGATGAGGGTCTTTATTTTCTCAGATGGTAAAACTGACCATTCTTCTTGGCAAAAAGCCTCCAGTTCCTGTAAATTCTTGAGACTGAGATGGCCACTCCAGAACCTTCACTTTCTTCTGCTGTAGCCAATGGCAGGTCCACTTGTCCTTGTGTTTTGGATCATTGTCACGTGTGAACGTCCAAGTACGTCTCATGTGCAGCTTCTGGGCTGATGAGTGTAAATTTTCCTCCAGTATTTTCTGATAACATGCTGCATTCATCCTTCATTCATCAGTTTGGACCAAGTTTCCTGAGCCTTTGTAGCTCACACATCCCCAAAACATCAGTGATCCACCTCCGTGTTTCACAGTAGGAATGGTGGACCTTTCATCNCCAGAAGTTTTGAGGCTTGTCTCTGTGCTGTTTGGCGTATTGTAAGCAGGAAACTTTGTGGCATTTGTGTAGAAATGTCTTTCTTCAGCCCATTTTTCCTCAAGTGCCTCCTTATTGTGCATCTTGAAACCTTTTGACTCTCCAGGTTGTTTCGTCATTTTCTTGCCATTTTTGTTGACTTTGGTCCATTTTTGATGCTTTTCACTTCTTTTTGCCACTTGTGGATCATTTGTTGTTACCGTCTGACTATTTTCCAACTTTTATCTTGTTTTTTGTTGACTTTAGCCTTTTTTAAACCACTTTTCACTGTTTTTTTTAATCATTTTTTTCACCATTTTATCTACTTTCTGAATTTTTTCCAAGTTTTCCCCAAATTTTCTTGCTATTGTTTGTTGCTTTTTGCCCATTTTGGTCACTGTCCACCTATTTTTTGCCACTTTTGACCCGTTTTTGCTACTGTCTGAGTGTTTTCCAGGTTTTGGCCCAATTTTCTTGCTAATTTTGTTGCTTTTTGGCAATTTTTGCCAACTGAAACTAAGTTTTATTCCTACTCTTTGCTGTTTTTGTCTCATTTCTCCACTTGTATAGTTTCTTTTGTAAAGGTAGTTTTTTACAGTTTGTCTCTTTGGTTGAGTAACACATCTTGAAACAGCCAGACCACATTCTTTCAGAGAGTCCTGTATTTCAGCTGAAGTTATTTGTGGCTTTTTCTTTGCATCCAGAACAATTTTCCTGTCAGTTGTAGCTGAAATGTCATCATTTTATATCCCAGTGGATTCCTTCTTAGCTTCGTAATTCACTCTTAAAGTGGTGAAAGTGTGAAATCCCCCACTCAGATGTGACAAAGATGTTTTTGTTTGTTTGTTTGTTTGTTTGTTTGTTTGTTTGTTTTTCCAGGTGATTCTCGGGATCGTTTTCCCTCCAGCCATCCTGCTCCTGGAGTTTCGTCTGAGAGATGAAACTTCCTTTTACTCCTCCAAAGACAACGAGAACGTGAAAACCAAAGACGACGACAACAAATCCAGCAAGGTGTTAAAGAAGCAGAGGATTTTCACTTTTCTTACCTCTTAGTGTTTTTATATTATTTACAGAAACCTTGATAAGTTTGGGTCTCGTTCAGGACGCTGTTTCAAACGTGGACACGACGTCGAAGAAAGGAGACGAGGAGGAGGAGCAGAAGAGCAAAAAGAGGAGGACGCCCATCGGGAGGAAGATCTACGAGTTTTATAACGCTCCTTTCACCAAGTTCTGGTTCAACACGGTGAGTTTCCTCTGATTCCTTCAGTTTGGTTTAAACTTCACCTGCAGGTGTGACTCTGTACAGGTGTGTTCACAGATCTCTTACCTGGTTTACCTGATGCTCTACAACTACATCATCCTGGTGAAGATGGAGCGATGGCCGTCGCTGCAGGAGTGGATCGTCATCTCCTACATCATCACGCTGGGGCTGGAGAAAGTTCGACAGGTGAGACAGGAAAAAACATTAAAGTACGACAGGTGAGACGGGAAAAAACATTAAAGTTCGACAGGTGAGACAGGAAAAAACATTAAAGTACGACAGGTGAGACAGGAAAAAACATTAAAGTTCGACAGGTGAGACAGGAAAAAACATTAAAGTTCGACAGGTGAGACGGGAAAAAACATTAAAGTACGACAGGTGAGACAGGAAAAAACATTAAAGTACGACAGGTGAGACGGGAAAAAACATTAAAGTTCGACAGGTGAGACAGGAAAAAACATTAAAGTACGACAGGTGAGACAGGAAAAAACATTAAAGTNACAACCAATGTAATAATGTGAAATGTTATTTTAACATCAAATTATTTATCTTATTCACAAATAAAAGAAATGAAACACACAAAATGAAAATGTATGAGTCACTACAGACACTTGAGAGATACTTGCCAATAATTTCACACAGAAAAAATAACAGGAACATATAAATATATTTTCATATATTTGGTTGCTCCACCTGACATTTTTGGGTGCTCAAATTAAAAATACTAAAAAATAATGAACCTAAATCTTTGAAATGTTGGTCAACTACTGAAATCTGTTAGAAAACATAATTCTTCTCTCAGAAATATGTTTTTATCCATTTTCAAAGAACTTTTTAAAAATACGTTTTCAGACCCTCTTTTTGTCATTGACCCTTATATCTCTCATTATGGTAAATAACCAAAGAGACTGTGAACTTCAGTGACATATAAAAAAATAACATTTTCTGAAACTAGAGACTTTAATCTTTAATCGAGGAGTCGTTTGTTGTTCTTCGGTTTTAAGGTTTGTTATATAGTTTGGTTTCTTCTTAAAGTCGTCGTCTCCCGTGTTGGTGTGTCTGTCAGATCCTGATGTCGGAGCCCGGGAAGCTGAAGCAGAAAATCAACGTGTGGTTGGAGGATTACTGGAACATCACCGACCTGGTGGCCATCTCCGTCTTCCTGCTGGGTTTGCTGCTGCGCCTGCAGAACGAACCCTCCATGGGATACGGACGCGTCATCTACTGCGTGGACATCATCTTCTGGTACATACGCGTCCTCGACATCTTCGGGGTCAACAAGTACCTGGGACCGTACGTCATGATGATCGGGAAAATGGTACGACACGACCAGAAGAGAACGAGGGAGTGGGGCTGATTTTTTTTCCAATGTTTCATCATTAATGTAGAAACAAACCAGGGGAACATTTGAACGTTTCAGTCATTAACAAACAAAGAGATTAACACATGAAACAAAAAACTGTGTGTTTGATGTGCTTGAGTGTTTGCTGGAGGATTGTGGGTAACGGTGTGCTGCTGGCGTCTGCAGATGGTGGACATGCTGTACTTCGTGGTCATCATGCTGGTGGTGTTGATGAGCTTCGGCGTCGCCCGTCAGGCCATCCTCCACCCGGACGAGGAGCCCACGTGGCGTTTGGCCCGGAACATCTTCTACATGCCGTACTGGATGATCTACGGCGAGGTGTTTGCAGACTCCATAGACCGTAAGACTAGAGTTCATAGTAAGAGTTCAGCACAGGCTCCTCCTGCTCCTTATACTCCACCTCATTAACAACCCCACCCTTTAACAAAATCTAACAAACCCTTTAACAAACTCTTCTAACAAACTCTAACAAACTCTTCTAACAAACTCTAACAAACTCTTCTAACAAACTCTAACAAACTCTTCTAACAAACTCTTCTAACAAACTCTTCTAACAAACTCTAACAAACTCTTCTAACAAACTCTAACAAACTCTTCTAACAAACTCTAACAAACTCTTCTAACAAACCCTTCTAACAAACTCTTCTAACAAACTCTTCTAACAAACTCTAACAAACTCTTCTAACAAACTCTAACAAACTCTTCTAACAAACTCTTCTAACAAACTCTTCTAACAAACTCTAACAAACCCTTCTAACAAACTCTTCTAACAAACTCTAACAAACTCTTCTAACAATCTCTTCTAACAAACTCTTCTAACAAACTCTTCTAACAAATTCTTCTAACGAACTCTAACAAACTCCAACTAACTCTTCTAACAAACTCTAACGAACTCTTCTTACAAACCCTTCTCACAAACTCTTCTAACCAACTCTTCTAACAAACTCTAACTTACTCTTCTAACAAACTCTTTTAACAAACTTTACCAAACTTTTCTAACAAACTCCTCTAACAAACTCTAACAAACTCTAACAAACTCTTCTAACTAACTCTTTCTACAAACTCTTCTAACCAACTCTTTTTTAAACTCTAACAATCTCCTCTAACAAACTCTAACAAACTCTTCTAACAAACTCTTCTAAAAAACTCTTCTTACAAACTCTTCTAACAAACTCTAACTTACTCTTCTAACAAACTCTTTTAACAAACTTTACCAAACTTTTCTAACAAACTCCTCTAACAAACTCTAACAAACTCTAACAAACTCTTCTAACTAACTCTTTCTACAAACTCTTCTAACCAACTCTTTTTTAAACTCTAACAATCTCCTCTAACAAACTCTAACAAACTCTTCTAACAAACTCTTCTAAAAAACTCTTCTTACAATCTCTTCTAACAAACTCTTCTAACAAACTCTTCTAACAAATTCTTCTAACGAACTCTAACAAACTCCAACTAACTCTTCTAACAAACTCTAACGAACTCTTCTTACAAACCCTTCTCACAAACTCTTCTAACCAACTCTTCTAACAAACTCTAACTTACTCTTCTAACAAACTCTTTTAACAAACTTTACCAAACTTTTCTAACAAACTCCTCTAACAAACTCTAACAAACTCTAACAAACTCTTCTAACTAACTCTTTCTACAAACTCTTCTAACCAACTCTTTTTTAAACTCTAACAATCTCCTCTAACAAACTCTAACAAACTCTTCTAACAAACTCTTCTAAAAAACTCTTCTTACAAACTCTTCTAACAAACTCTAACAAACTCCTTTTACAAACTCTTTCTACAAACTCTTCTTACAAACTCTTCTAACAAACTCTTCTAACAAACTCTAACAAACTCTTCTAACAAACTCTAACAAACTCTTCTAACAAACTCTAACAAACTCTTCTAACAAACCCTTCTCACAAACTCTTCTAACCAACTCTTCTAACAAACTCTAACTTACTCTTCTAACAAACTCTTTTAACAAACTTTACCAAACTTTTCTAACAAACTCTTCTAACAAACTCTACCAAACTCTTTTAACAAACTCTTCTAACAAACTCTACCAAACTCTTTTAACAAACTCTTCTAACAAACTCTACCAAACTCTTTTAACAAACTCTAACAAACTCTTCTAACAAACTCTAACTTACTCTTCCAACAAACTCTTCTAACAAACTCTTCTAACAAACTCTTCTAACAAGCTCTAACAAACTCTAACAAACTCTTTTAACTAACTTAAGATTTAACAACTTAAGATTTATGATTTTATTCTGGTAAATATATAACTTTTTTCTTGTCTCTTAGTACTTGGCTTTTTTCTCAAAAATCTATGACTTTCTTCTTGTTAAGTTACAACTTCATTCTTGGAACTTTACAACTTAATTCTTAACTTCATTTCACTTTTTACTTTATTTATGACTTTATTTTGGTAAATTTATGGCTTTAATGATATAAATCACATAAATTTGTCACTCTTTTCTCCAATTAACTCCCAGAACTAAATTTCTACCTTTGTTCCTTCGGTGGAAAAACATGTTTTTTTTCCTGAGATTTTTTTTTCCACTTCCTGTCTTCATCCTCTTCTTAATCTCACCTGACCTCACCTGTATTTACCTGTGTTTACCTGTGTTTACTTTCCTCTTCACCTGCTGTGACTAAAACCATAACTGTCATCAGAGTTAATTTCTCTAACACTTTCAGGATCTTCTGAGATTTTCTTCTGTAAATATTTGTGGTTTTCTGTCTGTGAGATTTTAAAAAAAGCTCCAAAAAGATGTTTCAGTCTAAAATGAAGCCTTTATATGTTTTTATATTTCTTTCATTCACGTTATCGCACTTTCTCTCTGGATTTAATCAATTATTCATTTCTCTCTCTCTTCTCCTCCTGACGTCAGTTTATGCCATGGAAATCAACCGTAAGTATCTCAGATAAAACGTCGCTTCCTCTTCAATCCAGTTTTAGAAACAGAAAAAGATCTGGGGACGAAAACGAAACCCTCACAGGAACTCCTTCACAATAAAAGCCCCTCTCTAAGTCAGAGTGAGCTGTTTTATTGTGAAGGATTTAAAGTGTCTGTACAGCACGTTCTCTGTCTTTCTTTAGTTTGAGGTAACGGTGGTTTGTTGTTTGTTTGTTGTTTGTGTCTCAGCTCCGTGTGGAGACAACATGTACGACGAAGACGGGAAGAAGCTTCCTCCGTGTATCCCCGGGGCCTGGCTCACCCCCGCCATCATGGCGTGCTACCTGCTGGTCGCCAACATCCTGCTGGTCAATCTGCTCATCGCCGTCTTCAAGTCAGTGCTGAGAGACAAAACAAACAGATATTTTAATTGTGAATGTGACGTTAAAAACAAACGAACAGATGTTTTCATTGTGAATTTGACGTTAGAAAATGTGATGATAAAAATGTGGCGTTAAACTCAATCGTTTGTTCCTCAGTAACACGTTCTTCGAGGTCAAGTCCATCTCCAACCAGGTCTGGAAGTTCCAGCGTTACCAGCTCATCATGACCTTCCACGACCGGCCCATCCTGCCCCCGCCCCTCATCGTCATCCCCCACATCTACATCGTCCTGAGGAGGCTGTGCTGCCGCTGCCGCCGCCGCGCCGAGGGCGAGCACGACGACCAGGAGCGACGCCTCCGTAAGTTAGTCAGGAAAACAGAGGACTGTTAGTCAGGAAAACAGAGGGACTGTTAGTCAGGAAAACAGAGGGACTGTTAGTCAGGAAAACAGAGGGACTGTTAGTCAGGAAAACAGAGGGACTGTTAGAAAACAGAGGGACTGTTAGTCAGGAAAACAGAGGACTGTTAGTCAGGAAAACAGAGGGACTGTTAGTCAGGAAAACAGAGGCACTGTTAGTCAGGAAAACAGAGGGACTGTTAGTCAGGAAAACAGAGGGACTGTTAGTCGGGAAAACAGAGGACTGTTAGTCAGGAAAACAGAGGGACTGTTAGTCGGGAAAACTGAGAGACTGTTATTCAGGAAAACAGAGGGACTGTTAGTCAGGAAAACAGAGGGACTGTTAGTCAGGAAAACAGAGGGACTGTTAGTCAGGAAAACAGAGGACTGTTAGTCAGGAAAACAGAGGGACTGTTAGTCAGGAAAACAGAGGGACTGTTAGTCAGGAAAACAGAGGNCTTCTAACAAACTCTTCTAACAAACTCTAACAAACTCTTCTAACAAACTCTTCTAACAAACTCTTCTAACAAACTCTAACAAACCCTTCTAACAAACTCTTCTAACAAACTCTAACAAACTCTTCTAACAAACTCTTCTAACAAACTCTTCTAACAAACTCTTCTAACAAACTCTAACAAACTCTTCTTACAAACTCTTCTAACAAACTCTAACAAACTCTACTAACAAACTCTTCTAACAAACTCTAACAAACTCTTCTTACAAACTCTTCTAACAAACTCTAACAAACTCTTCAAACAAACTCTAACAAACTCTAAGGAACCCTTACAAACTCTTTCAACAAACTCTTCTTACAAACTCTAAGGAACTCTTACAAACTCTTCTAACAAACTCTTCTAACAAACTCTAACAAACTCTTCTAACAAATTCTTCTAACGAACTCTTCTTACAAACTCTTCTTACTCTTCTAACAAACTCTAACGAACTCTTCTAACAAACTCTTCTAACAAACTCTTCTAACAAACTCTTACAAACTCTTCTAACAAACTCTTCTAACAAACTCGAACAAACTCTCCTAACAAACTCTTCTAACAAACTCTTCTAACCATCTCTTCTTACTCTTCTAACAAACTCTTCTGACAAACTCTTCTGACAAACTCTGACAAACTCTAACAAACTCTTCTAACAAAATCTTCTAACAAACTCTTCTAACAAACTCTTCTAACAAACTCGAACAAACTCTCCTAACAAACTCTTCTAACAAACTCTTCTAACCATCTCTTCTTACTCTTCTAACAAACTCTTCTGACAAACTCTTCTGACAAACTCTGACAAACTCTAACAAACTCTTCTAACAAAATCTTCTAACAAACTCTTCTAACAAAATCTTCTAACAAACTCTTCTATCAAACTCTAACAAACTCTTTTAACAAACTCTTCTAACAAACTCTAACAAACTCTTCTAACAAACTCTTCTAACAAACTCTTTTAACAAACTCTTCTAACAAACTCTTTTTGCACGAACTCTTCTAACAAACTCTTCTAAAAAACTCTTCCAACAAACTCTTTTCACGAACTCTTCCAACAAACTCTTTTAACAAACTCTTCCAACAAACTCTTCTAACGAACTCTTCGAACCAATTCTTCTAACAGACTCTTCTAACAAACTCTTCTAACAAACTCTTTCTAACAAACTCTTTTCACGAACTCTTCTAACAAACTCTTCTAACAAACTCTTCTAACGAACTCTTCTAACTAACTCTTCTTACAAACTCTAACAGACTCTTCTAACAAACTCTGATTAACTTTTTAAGCTTCTAAAACTTTGACTTTTTTCTTAAAAATGCATGACTGTTCTTCTTGTAAAGTTACGACTTAATTCTCAAAAATTAACGACTTAAGATTTATGATTTTATTCTGGTAAATATATAAATTTTTTCTCAAAAATCTATGACTTTCTTCTTGTTAAGTTACAACTTCATTCTTGGAAATTTACAACTAAATTCTTAACTTCATTTCACTTTTTACTTGATCCTTGTAAATTTATGACTTTATTTTGGTAAATTTATGGCTTTAATGATATAAATCACATAAATTTGTCACTCTTTTCTCTGATTAACTCCCAGAACTAAATTTCTACCTTTGTTCCTTCGGTGGAAAAACATGTTTTTTTTCCTGAGAATTTTTTTTCCACTTCCTGTCTTCATCTTCTTCTTAATCTCACCTGACCTCACCTGTATTTACCTGTGTTCACCTGTGTTTACCTGTGTTCACCTGTGTTTACTTTCCTCTTCACCTGCTGTGACTAAAACCATAACTGTCATCAGAGTTAATTTCTCTAACATTTTCAGGATCTTCTGAGATTTTCTTCTGTAAATATTTGTGGTTTTCTGTCAGTGAGATTTAAAAGAAAAGCTCCACAAAGATGTTTCAGTCTAAAATGAAGCCTTTATATGTTTTTATATTTCTTTCATTCACGTTATGACAGTTTCTCTCTGGATTTAATTAATTATTCATTTCTCTCTCTCTTCTCCTCCTGACGTCAGTTTATGCCATGGAAATCAACCGTAAGTATCTCAGATAAAACGTCACTTCCTCTTTAATCCAGTTTTAGAAACAGACAAAGATCTGAGGACGAAAACGAAACCCTCACAGGAACTCCTTCACAATAAAAGCCCCTCTCTAAGTCAGAGTGAGCTGTTTTATTGTGAAGGATTAAAGTGTCTGTACAGCACGTTCTCTGTCTTTCTTTAGTTTGAGGTAACGATGGTTTGTTTGTTTGTTGTTTGTTTGTTGTTTGTGTCTCAGCTCCGTGTGGAGACAACATGTACGACGAAGACGGGAAGAAGCTTCCTCCGTGTATCCCCGGGGCCTGGCTCACCCCCGCCATCATGGCGTGCTACCTGCTGGTCGCCAACATCCTGCTGGTCAATCTGCTCATCGCCGTCTTCAAGTCAGTGCTGAGAGAAAAAACAAACAAACAGATGTTTTCATTGTGAATGTGACGTTAAAAACAAACAAACAGATGTTTTCATTGTGAATTTGACGTTAAAAAATGTGATGATAAAAATGTGACGTTAAAAAATGTGGCGTTAAACTCAGGTCAATCGTTTGTTCCTCAGTAACACGTTCTTCGAGGTCAAGTCCATCTCTAACCAGGTCTGGAAGTTCCAGCGTTACCAGCTCATCATGACCTTCCACGACCGGCCCATCCTGCCCCCGCCGCTCATCGTCATCCCCCACATCTACATCGTCCTGAGGAGGCTGTGCTGCCGCTGCCGCCGCCGCGCCGAGGGCGAGCACGACGACCAGGAGCGACGCCTCCGTAAGACGCTCGCGCACCGAAACTAGACAGAGAGACCTTTAACTTTAACTCTGAGTGACCGAGTCAGGGACTTCAGTCAGGAAAACAGAGGGTTGTTAGTCAGGAAAACAGAGGGCTGTTAGTCAAGAAAACAGACGGACTGTTAGTCAAGAAAACAGAGGGACTGTTAGTCAGGAAAACAGAGACTGTTAGTCAGGAAAACAGAGACTGTTAGTCAGGAAAACAGAGGGACTTTTAGTCAGGAAAACAGAGACTGTTAGTCAGGAAAACAGAGGAACTGTTAGTCAGGAAAACAGACGGACTGTTAGTCAGGAAAACAGAGGGACTTTTAGTCAGGAAAACAGAGACTGTTAGTCAGGAAAACAGAGGAACTGTTAGTCAGGAAAACAGAGACTGTTAGTCAGGTAAACAGAGGGACTGTTAGTCAGGTAAACAGAGGGACTGTTAGTCAGGAAAACAGGACTGTTAGTCAGGAAAACAGAGACTGTTAGTCAGGAAAACAGAGACTGTTAGTCAGGTAAACAGAGGGACTGTTAGTCAGGAAAACAGGACTGTTAGTCAGGAAAACAGAGACTGTTAGTCAGGAAAACAGAAGGACTGTTAGTCAGGAAAACAGAGAGACTGTTAGTCAGGAAAACAGAGGGACTGTTAGTCAGGAAAACAGAAGGACTGTTAGTCAGGAAAACAGAGGGACTGTTAGTCAGGAAAACAGAGGGACTGTTAGTCAGGAAAACAGAGGACTGTTAGTCAGAAAAACACAGGGACTGTTAGTCAGGAAAACAGAGGGACTGTTAGTCAGGAAAACAGAGGGACTGTTAGTCAGGAAAACAGAGGACTGTGAGTCAGGAAAACAGAGGACTGTTAGTCAGGATAACAGAGGGACTGTTAGTCAGAAGTCAAATAAAGTGTGACAGATTCAACTTTATCTGAGACATGAATTAAAAATCAAATATTAAGACTCAAAATATTAATCAAAGCAAAGCTGATTCTCCGACTTAAGGGCTGTCTGACTGATGGGCCTCTAATCCTCTTTAAGAAATCCTGGGAGTAAGGATTTTTTTTAATAAAAAAACAGCAAAAGTTTTAAGTGGAAACAAATTATTTCAGCCCCTGCTATAAAAATGTTTCCCCCCTCAAGTTTTTTGCTGTTTGAAGAAATAATCCCCAATTCTTAAGTTTTCCTAGAGATGATTATAAATGTCTACAAAATAAATCACATTATGTTTGCTCATCACCTGGGGATTTTATAGGGGAAATACACTTTGTGGCAGGCTGAAATTATTTATATCCCCCGATAACTATTGATGTGTTTGATGATGTTTGATGTTTTTGACTTTTTATCTCAAAACTTTGACTTCCTATTTAACAAACCATACGATCAGCTGTTTATCTTGAATTTTGACCCTGTTTGTTTCCTTTAAAGATCAGACTTTAAGTTCTCCTGTTAATGAGCGTAAAAAAAGTGTTTTTGTTCCTCAGAGCTGGTGTTAAACGCTGACGAGCTGAAGAGTCTGCACGAGTTCGAGGAGCAGTGTGTGGAGGAATATTTCAGAGAGAAAGACGACGAGAAACAGTCGTCCAACAACGAGAGGATCAGAGTCACGTCAGAGAGGTCAGGACCCAAAAAAAACAACTGATTTCATCTTCGTGATTTTATTTTATTTGTTCCAATCATGAGAGTGTAAAACAAGAACAACATTTTTATTTTTGGCTGCCCCAACTCTGAACTCAGAACTTTAAGAGTTCACCACCGTTAACTTTAAAACTTTTAAATATACGGTCATTCCATCACAATCAGTATTCACTTTTCTTTTTTGCCTGAGCTACTTTTGCTCTAATTTCAGATTTTTGAACCTTTATCTAAAAATTGCAACTTGTTTTAAATGTTTCACTTTTCATCTCAAAAAATTAATTTTTCACTTCAAAATTTCAACATCTTGACTCAGATTTTTGATTCTCATTCTCAAAATTTAACTCCAAAAGTTTTTATTTTCTTGCTCAAAAATCTGACTTTAATTTCATTTTTTTCACTTTTTATCCCAATCATTCTTTTTTTTTTTTTTTTTTTTTTTTTTTAATTTTTACTTTTTTATGTGGATTTTTCACTTTTTTCTTTTTCAAACTTTTTTTCATTTAAAAAAAAAAATGTGAAAAGAGAGTAAAAATGTAAAACTGCATGGATTATACAATCAGCACTCGTTTCATCACAATGAAACCTTTTCAGGTGAGCACGTAAAAGTTTTTAGTGAACACATGAAAGTTTCAGGTGAGCGTAAAAGTTTCAAGTGAGCACGTAAAAGTTTCAAGTGAGCACGTAAAAGTTTCTAGTGAACACATGAAAGTTTCAAGTGAGCATGTAAAAGTTTCTAGTGAGCACGTAAAAGTTTCTAGTGAACACGTAAAAGTTTCTAGTGAACATGTAAAAGTTTCTAGTGAACACGTGAAAGTTTCTAGTGAACACATGAAAGTTTCAAGTGAGCATGTAAAAGTTTCAAGTGAACACGTGAAAGTTTCTAGTGAACACGTGAAAGTTTCTCGTGAGCACGTAAAAGTTTCAAGTGAGCACGTAAAAGTTTCTAGTGAACACGTAAAAGTTTCTAGTGAGCACGTGAAAGTTTCAGGTGAGCACGTAAAAGTTTCAGGTGAACATGTAAAAGTTTCAGGTGAGCACGTAAAAGTTTCAGGTGAACACGTAAAAGTTTCAGGTGGGCATGTAAAAGTTTCTAGCGAGCACATAAAAGTTTCTAGCGAGCACATAAAAGTTTCTAGTGAGCACGTGAAAGTTTCAGGTGAGCACGTAAAAGTTTCAGGTGAGCACGTAAAAGTTTCTAGTGAGCACGTAAAAGTTTCAGGTGAGCACATAAAAGTTTCAGGTGAACACGTAAAAGTTTCAGGTGAGCACGTAAAAGTTTCAGGTGAGCACGTAAAAGTTTCAGGTGAGCACGTAAAAGTTTCAGGTGAGCACATAAAAGTTTCAGGTGAACNGTAAAAGTTTCTAGTGAGCACGTGAAAGTTTCAGGTGAGCACGTAAAAGTTTCAGGTGAGCACGTAAAAGTTTCTAGTGAGCACGTGAAAGTTTCAGGTGAGCACGTAAAAGTTTCAGGTGAGCACGTAAAAGTTTCAGGTGAGCACGTAAAAGTTACTAGTGAGCCAAAAAGTTTCTAGGAGCACGTAAAAGTTTCTAGTGAGCATGTGAAAGTTTCAGGTGAGCATGTAAAAGTTTCAGGTGAGCCAAAAAGTTTCTAGGAGCAAGTAAAAGTTTCAAGTGAGCACGTAAAAGTTTCATAGCACGTAAAAGTTTCTAATGAGCACGTAAAAGTTTGAAGTGAGCACGTAAAAGTTTGTAGTGAGTACGTTAAAGTTTCAGGTGAGCACATAAAAGTTTCAGGTGAGCGTAAAAGTTTCAGGTGAGCACATAAAAGTTTCAGGTGAGCACATAAAAGTTTCTAGTGAGCACATGAAAGTTTTAACTGCGCACGTGAAATTACTTTTATTTTTTTTACCTTTTTTTGTCCTGTAGGAGCTCCGTAGTTATGTGATGTACAGTGAAAAGTCTAAGTTTAAGCAAATTTATCAGACTTTTGTTCGTGTTTTCTCTGAGGGAGAAGAACTATTTATTTTCTTTTTTGTGTGTTTTTTATTTTGTGTCTTTCCCGTGTTTGTGTCCTGAGGGTGGAGAACATGTTCATGCGTCTGGAGGAGGTGAACGAGCGCGAACACTCCATGAAGGCCTCCTTACAGACGGTGGATTTGCGCCTGTCTCAGCTGGAGGAGTTTTCCAGCCGCATGATGAACGCTCTGGAGAAACTGGCGGGCGTGGATCGCTCCGAGCTGGTGCGCACGCGCTCCAGAGGCTCCTCCGTCTGCGAGCCCGCCGCTCTGCTGCGACACGGCAGCGTCAACAGCGCCGACGGCTACAGCCTCTACAGGTACACGCTGGAGCACGAGGACAGGGCGTCTGTGGGCGGAGACAACGAGGGACACGACAGGAGGGCGCCGCCCAGTCCGGAGAGGCGAGGGGGGGGCACGGAGGGAGGACAGGCAACAGGTGGGAACAGCAACACCAGACAAGACCTTCCATTAACATTTTTTACCTTTTTTTTCAATTTAAATTTTCACTTTCTTCTCATGAGCTTTATAACCACTGATCAAAAAAGGTATAAGTTATGAACTTAAAATTTTAACTTAATATCTCAAAGTTTTGACTTTTATCTAAAAATAGGTCTTTTTATGCACCAAAAATCCTCAACAAAGTTAGTTTTCATGTGTATTTTTTTTCCTGGTGGAAATGATAATAATGCCTTACCTACGACGGAGTATTAGGGCCACAGTGAGGGACAAAAATGGGGGGAGGATTTTTTTTTCCCCTCCTCCTCATCAAGTCAGTAAAGTTGAAATGTCGAGAATCAAGTTAAAATGTCGAGAATAAAGTCGAAAAAGTGTTGAGAATAAAGTTGAAATGTTGAGAATAAAGTCCAAAAAGTGTTGAGAATAAAGTTGAAATGTTGAGAATAAAGTCGAAAAAGTGTTGAGAATAAAGTTAAAATGTTGAGAATAAAGTCGAAAAAGTGTTGAGAATAAATTTAAAATGTTGAGAATAAAGTTAAAATGTTGAGAATAAAGTCGAAAAAGTGTTGAGAATAAAGTTAAAATGTTGAGAATAAAGTCGAAAAAGTGTTGAGAATAAAGTTAAAATGTTGAGAATAAAGTTGAAATGTTGAGAATAAAGTCAAAAAAGTGTTTGGAATAAAGTTAAAATGTTGAGAATAAAGTTAAAATGTTGAGAATAAAGTTAAAATGTTGAGAATAAAGTCGAAAAAATGTTGAGAATAAAGTTGAAATATAATGTGGAGAATAAAGTTAAAATGTTGAGAATAAAGTTGAAATATAATGTGGAGAATAAAGTTAAAATGTGGAGAATAAAGTTAAAATGTTGAGAATAATGTCAAAAACGTGTTGAGAATAAAGTTAAAATGTTGAAAATAAAGTCGAAAAAGTGTCAAGAATAAAGTTAAAATGTCGAGAATAAAGTCGAAAAAGTGTTGAGAATAAAGTTGAAATATAATGTGGAGAATAAAGTTATAATGTTGAGAAAAAAGTTGAAAAAGTGTTGAGAATAAAGTTGAAATGTTGAGAATAATGTCAAAAACGTGTTGAGAATAAAGTTAAAATGTTGAGAATAATGTCAAAAACGTGTTGAGAATAAAGTTAAAATGTTGAGAATAATGTCAAAAACGTGTTGAGAATAAAGTTAAAATGTTGAAAATAAAGTCGAAAAAGTGTTGAGAATAAAGTTAAAATGTTGAGAAAAAAGTTGAAAAAGTGTTGAGAATAAAGTTGAAATGTTGAGAGTAAAGTCGAAAAAGTGTTGAGAATAAAGTTAAAATGTTGAGAATAAAGTTGAAATGTTGAGAATAAAGTTGAAAAAGTGTTGAGAATAAAGTTAAAATGTTGAGAATAAAGTTGAAATATAATGTGGAGAATAAAGTTAAAATGTTGAGAATAAAGTCGAAAAAGTGTTGAGAATAAAGTTAAAATGTTGAGAATAAAGTCGAAATGTTGAGAATAAAGTTGAAATATAATGTGGAGAATAAAGTTAAAATGTTGAGAATAAAGTTGAAATATAATGTGGAGAATAAAGTTAAAATGTTGAGAATAAAGTCGAAAAAGTGTTGAGAATAAAGTTAAAATGTTGAGAATAAAGTCGAAATGTTGAGAATAAAGTTGAAATATAATGTGGAGAATAAAGTTAAAATGTTGAGAATAAAGTTGAAATGTTGAGAATAAAGTTGAAATATAATGTGGAGAATAATGTTAAAATGTTGAGAATAAAGTTAAAATGTTGAGAATAAAGTTAAAATGTTTAGAATAAAGTTAAAATGTTGAGAGTAAAGTCAAAATAGTGTTAAGAATAAAGTTGAAATGTTGAGAGTAAAATTGAAATATCGTATTGAGAATAAAGTCAAACTGTTAATAAAAAACAAAGTTGAAAACAGTTTCAAGAATAATAAAGTTGATAACGTCAGTGGACGTCGAATAACGACAGAGCAGCTCGACCGTGTGCTGTTCGGCGACATTTGTAAACCTGCATCCTCTGAAAGTGAGTTTATGATACTGTGCAATTGTTGGTACTTGTAATTGTATGTTTTTATTGTTAATATTATTAATTACATTAATTTTATTCTCGACATTTCGACTTTACCCACTGGGTGAGGGAGAGAGGGAAAAAATTCCACCCCCCCTTTTTTCTTTTCTCAATGTGGCCCTAATACTCCCTCGTACTTACCACATGCTTCCTTTAAAAAAAAAAAACCCTTATGTATTTTTCTTGTGTTGAAATAAAAACCTCAAAATCTTCTTCAAAGTTTAAATTAGATTCTTTGGCGTTAAAGCGTAAATAACACGTGTGCAGCTTTGCTAAATTTTAAACATGAACAGTTTGTAGAAGGAGCTGAGAGAAACAGGAGTTTTTGTTTTTCTGTGTTTTGACTCTGAGTTTCTCTCCGTCTCAGGTGAGATGGTGGCGGTGAAAGAGTTCGGTTCGTCTCTGGAGGTTTCGGGTCGTAAAGAGCGAGCGAAGTCTCTCTCTAACGTCGACATCCTCATCTCGCTCTGTGACACAAACGCCGGCGCCAGCTCCCCGAAAACCGGCGCCAGAGACTGGAGCGTGGAGAAAACTCCGCTGGAGGCGGCGGCGTCCTTCCCTCTGGAGAGGTCAAAGGTCACTCAGTATCTGTCCTCTCCGGCTCTGACCGACCCGCGACGCTTCGTTCCCACGGAGACGGAGGAGAAAGAGACGGTTAAAGCGGCCTCCAGGTCCCGCAGCATGCCACACGGGGGCGCCAAACCCTGCCCGAAGGTGGTGAAGAGGAAGAGCGAGGGCGATGACGCTGAAGCGGACGTGTCACCTGGAGCTCCTGATGAGGGCGAGGCAGGTGAGAGTAACCATGACGACCACGAGGAGGAGGAGGAGGAGCTGCTCCTGGGGGAGGACAGACTTTACCCCACGCTGCGCTCCAAGAGCCTCAACATCAACCCCAAGAAAACAAGGAGCAAGAGGAGGGAGGACGAGACACCAGCGCCGCCGCCGCCGCGCGCCGCCAGCAGCGTCAAAGACCTGGTGTCTGCGTTCAGCGGGGGGGCGGAGCCACAGGGGGCGGGGCCACAGGGGGGCGGGGCCAGGAGCAAAGACTCTGAGAACTCCTCATGAAAAAAGATTTTTATCTGAATCCTGAAAACTCCTAAAAAAAACTTCTTTATTTTCTCCTCGTTTATATTTATTTCTGGTTTAATCCTGAAAAAAAAACTTTACGATGAGGACGAAATACAATGTTTCTCATTTGTTTTTGTATTAATTATGTTTTTAGCCATTAAAGTCCAAGTGAGGACTTTCTGAGTGATTTAGAAAAAGTCAGATCTGCAGATTTCTGCCTCATCATGATCCAACATGAGATTATCAGTTAGTTTTAGTTAAACAGTTTAATTTATAGTTTATTTTCTGAATGCAACACAGAATCAGCTGATGAAGTTTATCAGAGAGAAGAGAGATCTTTGTGTTTTTTTCTGCTAAAAATGATTCCTAGGAGCTGGACAGAAAAGAGATGAAGAAAGATGAACAGGAGAGAGATGGAGCTGTGAAGTTCTGCAGGTTAGGGCTGAACGATTTATCGTTTTCTGATCGAAATCGCAATTTCAAACATGGTGATCATGTGATCGTTAAAGCTGTGATTTTTTCCTGCTCCTGACTGACCCAGGATCTGTTATATCAGCTGTTTCACACACACCTGTCTTTGAGTGAGAGACTGTTGGAAAAATCCTTTTTTCTTGAGATTGTTGTTGATTTTATTTTATTTAACTTGACACAATTAAGGAAACTTTGCGCTACATCATTTTTAAAAGTTAAGAGTCAAAGATAGCTCTTTCTGTTCTTCAGTTTTTAAAACTAAAAATATGATTTAAAAAGTCCGGTTTAGAAAAAGCAGGAATGGGTGTGAGGTTTTAAGAAGAGTCAAAATGCGACAACTTATCGAAAAATCTTCTTTTTTATCTTTTTGTCTCTGTATTTATTTCTCATAATTTCGACTTAAATCTTAGAATTTTGACTTTCAACATCAAAATTTCAGCTTTTTATTTCCAAATTTAACTTTTTATTTTAGACTTTTGTCGTCTTAAAATTTTGACCTCAAATGAGAAAGTTTGGACTTTTTTCACACAATCTTAAACTTATTTCTTAAACTAATAAGTTTCATCTCAAATTCTTGACTTTTTGTCTCAGAATTTTGTCTTTTGTCTTAAAAGTTTCACCTTATATATCAAAATATTGACCTTTTATCTTAAGTTTGAAACAATTCTTACCTTCAGTTTTTATTTTCATCCTCACATTAGAGTAAAAGCTTTTGATGTTTCAATGGTTTGATGTAATTTTCTGTCAAGTTTGTAAATGTTGCTGTAAATTGTTAAAACTTCACTAAAGTTTGATTTGAAGAAAATTGTGAACCCAATTGAAATCGCTGAATCTGCCAGAAAAATCGCAAATAGATCTTTTTCTAAAACCGTTCAGCTCTCGTCTGCAGACTGATTATTTTCTTGGAGGTTCAGGTTTTTCAGGTCCCAGGACGTAAACTGAAACAACAACTGGTCCCAAACTGACTGAACCAGCTCAGTAATCCTCTGTTTTCTTTCACTTCTTCATGTTTGTTTCTTCTTCAGCCTGTTTTTATGTTTGTTTGTTTGTTTGTTAAACTCTTTAAAGTGAAAGTGTAGCTGGTTTGTTTGTGAGTGACGCTGACAGAGATTAAAGGGAATGACGTCTACCTCTGGATTCTTTCTGCTCTCAATAAAAACGGGTCAAAGGTCACGTGATCAGTGTTTTTCTGCTTCTTTCATGACTGTTTTCCAAACCTCCTCCTACTTCTGCTGAAATTCAGTTTGTAGCATCAGTTTGTGAAAACTTGTAGATCTGTAGTAAACTACAAGTTCCCGGATGTTTCTACTGATCCGGGAAAATTTCTCAGTCTGTAACGGACCAGTCTACCTGGCGTACTGTTTCCCAAGAGGGTTAAGATCTTTAAAAACGTGTCCTTGTCTCCTCTTGACTCTCTGGCCTCATCTCTGTTTCTCTTCTCTTTCCTCTTCTCTGGCCTCTTCTCTGTTTTTCTTCTCTGGCCTCATCTGTTTTTCTTTTCTTAGCTCTTCTCTGGCCTCGTCTCTGTTTCTCTTCTCTCTCCTCTTCTCTGGCCTCATCTCTGTTTTTCCTCTCTGGCCTCATCTCTGTTTTTCTTCTCTTTCCTCTTCTCTGGCCTCGTCTCTGATTTTCTTCTCTTTCCTCTTCTCTGTTTTTCTTCTCTTTCCTCTTCTCTTTTTCTTCTTTCCTCTTCTCTGGCCTCATCCCTGTTTCTCTTCTCTGTCCTCGTCTTTGTTTTTCTTCTATGGCCTCATCTCTGTTGTTCTTCTCTGGCCTCATCTCTGTTTTTCTTCTCTGCCCTCTTTTCTGGCCTCATCTCTGTTTTTCTTCTCTGCCCTCTTCTCTGGCCTCCTCCCTTTTTCTCTTCTCTGGCCTGTCTCTGTTTTTCTTCTCTTTCCTCTTCTCTTTTTCCTCTTTCCTCTTCTCTGGCCTCATCTCTGGCCTCATCCCTGTTTCTCTTCTCTGGCCTGGTCTCTGTTTTTCTTCTCTTTCCTCTTCTCTTTTTCTTCTTTCCTCTTCTCTGGCCTGATCTCTGGCCTCATCCCTGTTTCTCTTCTCTGGCCTCATCACTGTTGTTCTTCTCTGCCCTCTTCTCTTGCCTCGTCTCTGTTTTTCTCCTCTTTCCTCTTCTCTGGCCTCATCCCTGTTTCTCTTCTCTGGCCTTGTCTCTGTTTTTCTTCTCTAGCCTCATCCATGTTTCTCTTCTCTGGCCTTGTCTCTGTTTTTCTTCTCTGGCCTCATCCCTGTTTCTCTTCTCTGTCCTCTTCTCTGTTTTTCTTCTCTGGCCTCATCCCTGTTTCTCTTCTTTGTCCTTATCTCTGTTTTTCTTCTCTGGCCTCATCCCTGTTTCTCTTCTCTGTCCTCGTCTCTGTTTTTCTTCTCTCTCCTCTTCTCTGGCCTCATCTCTGACCTCGTCTCTGTTTTTCTTCTCTTTCCTCTTCTTTGGCCTCATCTCTGTTTTTCTTCTCTTTCCTCTTCTCTTTTTCTTCTTTCCTCTTCTCTGGCCTCATCTCTGGCCTCATCCCTGTTTCTCTTCTCTGTCCTCATCTCTGTTTTTCTTCTCTGTCCTCTTCTCTGGCCTAGTCTCTGTTTTTCTTCTCGTTCCTCTTCTCTGGCCTCATCCCTGTTTCTCTTCTCTGGCCTCATCCCTGTTTCTCTCCTCTTCTCTTGTTGATTTAGAATGATTCTGATTCACTAATATACGCTGGTGTGAACAGAAACAGCTGGTGCGCACGTGTCATGAATCCGACGGTGATTTTGCGTATTTTCTCATTTCGTGCGGGGAGTAAGAACATTTCTACGCATTTATTTGTGAATGAGGCCCTATGTGAGTTTAGAAATCAGGAACCAGGGTCTAAATTTATTTCAATGGTAGTCAAAGGTCAAACTTTAGGCTCCAGGTGTTTCTCATTGTGGTTTTGGTGTTTTTAAGTGCTGCGGTTTGATGTGGTGTTTTATTTGTGCACACTGAGCTCCAGGTGTTCAGGTTTTTGTTTTTAGTGATAACAATGATGTTTCTGAGTTTTAATGATTTATTATGATTAAAGGTTTACGAGCTGCTCTTTAAGATAACACACACAGTCACACCTGCAGCAGACACACACTCACCTGTGTGCCACTCTGCCTGTCACAGCAGGTTTCATCAATGATGCTCTTGTTGATGGAGAGATTTACGGCGCGCTC
>RPOG01002229.1:26647-39731 GCA_008086565.1 Thalassoma bifasciatum | reverse complement strand
GAGGAGAGAGAGAGGAGAGAGAGGAGAGAGAGAGGAGAGAGGAGAGAGAGAGGAGAGAGAGGAGAGAGAGGAGAGGAGAGGAGAGAGGAGAGAGAGGAGAGAGAGAGAGAGGAGAGAGGAGAGAGAGAGGAGAGAGAGGAGAGAGGAGAGAGAGAGGAGAGAGAGGAGAGAGGAGAGAAAGGAGAAGAAAAGTCTTTGGTGATCATTGTCTTCTCTTTCTCTTTTATTACTCCCTCTTTTTCTTTCTCTCTATTTATTTCTCTTTCTCTCTTGTTCTGTATTTCTTTTTCTCCATCTCATTCTCTTCCTGTCTTCTTCTTGTTGTAATTCCCTTGCTCTCTTTCTTTCTCTCCGTCTTTCTCTCCATCTCGTCTCAGACTCACTTCACTTTAGAGAAGACGATGTCCACGTCTGTGGCCGTCACGTTCTTCCCGTCGATGATCTTGCTGTCTTTGCAGAGCTTGGCCCAGTTTTTCCCGTTCAGCTCTTTCCCCGTCGCCTTCGTGTCTCCGTGGACGGCGAATTTCTTAAAGGAGACCAGGAGCTGCTCCACGTCTGCGCTGTCCGCCATGATGGCAACGAATACCTGCAACAACAACCACGACGACACGGGTCAACGATCTGAGAAACATCAGAATTAAAGTCCAACAAAAAGGAAAACACAGACGACTCGTGGTCAATTCACCACATCCATGTTTGGTTCGTCTCCGCTTGTTACAGCACCAGAGTTTGACTTTAGTCGCTGAGTTCACGTCTCGGCTCTAACTCGTTCCTAAAAATCTTGTTCAGGTTGAACAAAAGTCTGTTAAAGTTGCTGAAGCTGCAAAAACAGCTGTTTGGATCATTCCACAGGTGAACAGGTTGATTTTAACAGGTGAGTGTCATGATTGGGTATAAAAGGAGCATCATCCCCAAAAGGCTCAGTCCTTCACAAGCAAAGATGGAGCCAGGTTCACCACTTTGTCAACAACTGCGTGAGCAAACAGTCCAACAGTTTAACAACAATTTGTCAGGTATCGTGAGAAACACCAGTGGAGGTGGAGCCGATAGCAGAATTTAACCCAAAAGGATTTATTAGAAATAAACTCAAAAGTCCCAAACCTCATGAAAATAGAAAATCTAAGACACAGCCAGAGACACAGGAGACAAGAACTTGACAACACACCTACAAGAAACTGAACTCAAGACAAGGACGATACAGACAAAGGACTAATCAAACACAGGTGTGACCTGAGACACAGGTGAAACACATGAGGGCCAATCAAACAGGAGGGAAACTCAAGAACAACTAAGAACACAGGAATAGAGAGTGAACACAAGGGAAAATCACAACAAGAAACACCAGTAAACAACCACAGAAACACTGGAGCAAAACACTAAAAGGCAACAAAACCAAAACAACTACAAGAAACCAAAAGATTGAATTATCAGACAATGTTTCTCAACTTTGTCCAACTGCAGGAATTGATGGATTTCATCATCTACAGACCATAATATCATCAAAAGATTCAGAGAATCTGGAGAAATCTCTGCACGTAAGCAGCAANTTTTCATCTCATAAAATGACTTTGTCACATAATTTTGAGTTTCAATCACATTATTTTGACTTTTTATCTCATAATTTGAGTTTTTATCACATAATTTCACTTTTTATCACTTAAATTTGACTTTTAATCTCATTAATTTGACTTCTATATCTTAAGAATTTGACTTTCCATCTGAAAATTCAAATTTTTCTCACATTTATTTGACTCTTTCATCTCAAAAGTTTGAGTTCTTTATCCAATATGTTTAATTTTCTATCGGCTATATATGACATTTTACCTCAAAATATGACGTCTTATCTCATAAATTTGACTTGTATCTCATTATTTTGACATATCGTCCACAAAATTATGACTCAATATGAGCAACAACAACAAAAACAATCTAAAAAAATCCAAAGTCAGACATCAACAACACACACACACGCTGCAGAACTCTTTTTAACTTTGACTTCTTAATCTAATAAATTTGACCTTTTATCATTTAAATTGAACATCTGTTTCTAAAAAAATTGACTTTGGATCTCAACGTTTGACTTATATCTCATAATTTTGACTTTTGATCATATAAATTTCACTTTTAACCAATTAAATTTGACTTTTAATCACTAAATTTGAGTTTTCATCTCATAATTTAACTTTTATCACTTAAATTTGACTTTTAATCTCATTAATTTGACTTCTATATCTTAAGAATTTGACTTTCCATCTGAAAATTCAAATTTATCTCACATTTATTTGACTCTTTCATCTCAAAAGTTTGAGTTCTTTATCCAATATGTTTAATTTTCTATCGGCTATATATGACATTTTACCTCAAAATATGACTTCTTAATCTAATAAATTTGACTTTTTATCATTTCAATTGAACATCTGTTTCTAAAAAAAATGAATTTTGATCTCAAAGTTTGACTTTTAATGACTAAATTTGAGTTTTCATCCCATTTTTACTGAAACAGTGTATTAAAACTCAAAGTTAGTGTAATAAAACTGAAAATTAGAGTATTAAACTCAAAAATAGTGAATTTAAACTGAAAATTAGCGTAATTAAACTGAAGATATAGAATTCTTAAACTGAAAGGTAGACTTTTAAGTTTAAAAAGAGTGTAAATAAACTGAGAAAGTAGAGTTTTCAAACTCAAGATTATCCAATATGTTTAATTTTCTATCGGCTATATATGACATTTTACCTCAAAATATGACGTCTTATCTCATAAATTTGACTTGTATCTCATAAATTTGACATATCGTCCACAAAATTATGACTCAATATGGGCAACAACAACAAAAACAATCTAAAAAAATCCAAAGTCAGACATCAACAACACACACAAACGCCACAGAACTCTTTTTGGAAATCATGGACGTGGTGTCCTCCGGGCCAAAGAGGAAAAGGACAATCAGGATTGTTCTCAGGTCAAAGAAGTTTTCGTCGTAGACACTACCATACCCCCACACAATCACGGGTACCGTAGTACCCATTGACAGGGTCATAGACACTTCCGTCGTAATTACGACTTTCCATGTTTGTCCAAAACCAGCAACATCTGCTGCCATCCAAGACACTTTGTCTTTTTCAGGGACGTCCCTGATTATTTCAGCAAGACAATGAAACCAAGACAGTAGCTGAGTTTCCATCACAGTTGTTCGCAAAATAAAAGCGATATTTTTAAAATTTCAACAAAGTATTTTTGCACTTTGAACGTGTTTCCACTGAAAATTGTTGTAGGCAGGACGCCGTAACTCTCATCAGATATCATCCCGCCAGATTTCACCGCTGGAAGATCAGTTTCTATCTCCTTATAACTCTGCACTCCTCTGTTTGCTGTCTATGGCCGTTATGTTTTTAAAAAATAAAAGCGAGAAAAGTCTCCGTCTCCTCCTCTGTCCGAACGTAGCGCCATGTTTACTCACAGAGAAGTGATCATAATTGCGGTTTCCATTGCACTTTTGCGATATATTTGAATGTCAAAACGTCTGAAAAACCACCTCATGAAAGCGTATAAACTTTTTAGTGATTTTTTTAGTGCTTTTTTCCAAATTCAGGTGTTTCTATTACCAGTTTTTATAGCGCTATTTAAATTTTGCACATATCTAAAGGTAATGGAAACGCACCTACATTCTGCTCCTGTTACAACAGTGTGGCTCCGTAGTAGAAGAGTGCACCTGCCTGCAGAAATGACACACTAGATGGAAATAAATCTATGTTTTAAAGAGGCTTATTAAAACAACGACACAATGAAAGTGTCTGTAATCAAAGCTAAAAGTGTCAAATATTAGAGTGTGTGACCTTTATTTATGACCAGGCTGTTTATTATTTACAGGACACAAGAAAAGTAAGAAAACACTCTGTGACTCTTTGAAAAGCGTCGATGAAATAAAAAAGATCAAATTGTGATTCTGCAGATGATTGAACTCTTTGTCGCTGCATCATCAGTTAAAAAAAAAAAAATAAAGATGAAGTAAAGGAGATTCAGACCACGTGTGTGTGTGTGCGTGTGTGTGTGTGTGTGTGTGTGTGTGTTTGTGTGTGTGTGTGTGTGAGGGTGTGGGACATGACCTCACTCTGGTTTCTCACACTCCTGTGATTACACACACATTGATGCAATCCTAACAGCCGTCGTCACGGTAACTCGGTCTCCTCGCCCTCCAGGATTTATACGCCGCCGCTCGAAAACACGAGACGTGTGTGTGTGTGTGTGTGTGTGTGTGTGTGTGTCTGTGTGTGTGTGTGTGTGAATGAGTCTCAGGTGTCTCTGCTCAGAAAAGACGAGCCAATCACAGAGGCTGTGAGGTGAAGTGGGCGGGGCTTAGATGTGAGATGTGTTTACGATGAGAGTGTGTGTGTGTGTGTGTGTGTGTGTGTGTGTGTGTGTGTGTGTGTGTTCAGGTGTCAGATTCCAGTCCGGCGCTCAGACGTTCACAGTTTTCAGTGGACTGAGTTAAATCTGTAAACTCTGAAACTTTCAGACTCTTCACGACATTTCGCTGCAGCTTCTAGAAACTAAAGAAACTAAAAATCAATAAACTTCAACACAACCATGAAAAAAAAAGAGAGAAATAAGAATTTAAAAGCTCTAAACACAGTTTCTGAGAAGTTTCAGGTTCTTCTGTCCTTTCGCTGTAAAGTCAAATCAGAAAAATAAAGGACGTCATCGTTAAAATGTTTTTTCTACTTTATTTTGCAGATGATGTCGTTTCCTTTGTTTCCCCAGGATGTGACAACAAGGAATAAGAAAAAGGGATTTTCAGTCAGAAGCCCTGTGGCCTGTTAGTCAGAAAAAATAGTTTGGTTTTCAGAATAAAACTATATCCAACTTAATTTTCTGACTTAAGGGTCCTCTGGTTTTTGACTGACAAGCTTTCTGAGTTACTTTTGAACAGGCCTCATGACTCACAGGCCTCTGAAAAACTGACCTGTGACTTTCTTATGGCGCTTTTCCACTCTACAGTTCCAGCTCTCCTCTACTCGTCTCTACTGGGTTTGGTTCTTTTCCTCTAGCCCGACTACAGACTCACGGTGGGCGTGGATCTTATAACACAGCTGCGCTAAAGTGCTGCACAGAAGTGCGTGCATGTTCATCTATAACGCCACACAAACATCATTTTGTACTAACATATGTGCCACCGTGGTCTTTAAAGGAAAAAACAAAGCTTTAAAAAGATTTCATTAAAGTAATACAGCGGCTCAATGTGGGTCGTCATGACAACGGAGGTAAACAACAGCCTGGTGCTGCTGCACGCGGAGGAAAACGAAGGAGCTGCTTCCTGACATCAACTCTTCCCTGGATCCAGTGAGATCACTTTAATTTTTGATTTTTGGGCCTGGTATAGCAGAGATTTGTTGTTGATCAATCATTCTTCTTTGAACTGGTTTTCCTTNGACTCTCGTGGCAGACAGATCGCTCCTGCACCGACCAACTTTGATTTAATTTAAAAGACTCTTTAAAGCCAACTATCTTTGCTGTTAACTTCTTTTTGCTTTAAAAAGGACTTTTAACTTCTTTAGGAATCATGAAGGAGCATTTTAGGGCTGTATTTTGTCTTCATTCAGTCTGGTTCTGTGCCGTCAGGTTTAAATGTCATTAAAAACCCGTCGCTGACTTATTCCTTTGCCTCTTGTAAGTGATTTGTTCAGAGTCAGAAGCTGCAGAGACGACATTCTCTGACCAATGAGTGACCGGCAGTCCGTCCACGTCACCTTTTAGTATCAGCTTTACTCTCTTAGAACCAGGGTAGAGTAGGTACTAAAAACTGGCGTCTGACGCGTAGTACCGCGCTAATGGAAACACAACACAAACCGAGTAGAGGAGAGTAGAGTAGAGCTGAGACGAGTGACTTTCTGGCAAACAAGCTTTCCAACTTTCTGATTTTCTGACTCACAGGCCTTCTGGCTTTCTATGAGATTAATGTCAAAATCATTCATTTATTTATCAATTTGACTTTTGAACTTAAAAAAAAAAACTATGTGAGACTAAGTCTCACATAGTTTTCATTTCAACTCTTCTCAACTAAGAAGAGTTGAAATGATGAGAACAGTCTTTTTCCTTTCTAAGTGAAAAAGTCAGAGTTGTTGGATAGAACGACACTTTTTTGAGAAAGAGTCGACACTTTGAGAAATCAAAGTCAAATTTCTGCAATAAAGGTCAAAATTTTCAGTTCACTTATGGTTTTTTTTTTATATGGTCACATTAGTGTTTTATAAATGAGGGCGACTGTTTAAAGCTTTAAAAAAAAAAGGATGTGGACTCTGTTTACTAGTAACCATGGTAACGCTGTGAATCAGGAGGAGTCCCTGCTGACTCTGAGTCTTTAAAAAGAAAAAACTAAGAACAGGAGGAGAACAGGAGGAGAACAGGAGGAGAACAGGAGGAGAACAGGAGGAGAACAGGAGGAGAACAGGAACAAAAACAGGAGGAGAACAGGAGGAGAACAGGAGGAGAACAGGAAGAGAACAGGAGGAGAACAGGGACAAAAACAGGAGGAGAACAAGAGGAGAACAGGAGGAGAACAGGAGGAGAACAAGAGGAGAACAGGAGGAGAACAGGAACAAAAACAGGAGGAGAACAGGAGGAGAACAGGAGGAGAACAGGAGGAGAACAAGAGGAGAACAGGAGGAGAACAGGAACAAAAACAGGAGGAGAACAGGAGGAGAACAGGAGGAGAACAGGANTCTCGTGGCAGACAGATCGCTCCTGCACCGACCAACTTTGATTTAATTTAAAAGACTCTTTAAAGCCAACTATCTTTGCTGTTAACTTCTTTTTGCTTTAAAAAGGACTTTTAACTTCTTTAGGAATCATGAAGGAGCATTTTAGGGCTGTATTTTGTCTTCATTCAGTCTGGTTCTGTGCCGTCAGGTTTAAATGTCATTAAAAACCCGTCGCTGACTTATTCCTTTGCCTCTTGTAAGTGATTTGTTCAGAGTCAGAAGCTGCAGAGACGACATTCTCTGACCAATGAGTGACCGGCAGTCCGTCCTCGTCACCTTTTAGTATCAGCTTTACTCTCTTAGAACCAGGGTAGAGTAGAGATGAGACGAGTGACTTTCTGGCTAACAGGCTGTCCAACTTTCTGATTATCTGACTCACAGGCCTCCTGGCTTTCTATGAGATTAATGTCAAAATCATTCATTTATTTATCAATTTGACTTTTGAACTTAAAAAAAAAAACTATGTGCAAAGTCAAAGTAATGAGATAAAAGTTAAAATTATGAGCTGGAAAATCTAAAGTGATGAGATTCACAGTCACATTTTGAGAAGAAGAGTTTAATTATGAGAACAGTCTTTTTCCTTTCTAAGTGAAAAAGTCTGAGTTGTTGGATAGAATGAAACTTTTTTGAGAAAGAGTCGACGCTTTGAGAAATCAAAGTCAAAGCTTTGAAAAAAAAAAAGTCAAATAACTGCAATAAAGGTCAAATTTTTAGTTCACTTAAGGTTTTTTTTTAATATGGTCACATTAGTGTTTTATAAATGAGGGCGACTGTTTAAAGCTTTAAGAAAAAAGGATGTGGACTCTGTTTACTGGTAACCATGGTAACGCTGTGAATCAGGAGGAGTCCCTGCTGACTCTGAGAGTCTTTAAAAAGAAAAAACTAAGAACAGGAGGAGAACAGGAGGAGAACAGGAGGAGAACAGGAGGAAAACAGGAGGAGAACAAGAGGAGAACAGGAGGAGAACAGGAGGAAAACAGGAGGAGAACAGGAGGAGAACAAGAGGAGAACAGGAGGAGAACAGGAGGAGAACAGGAGGAAAACAGGAGGAGAACAGGAGGAGAACAGGAGGAGAACAGGAGGAGAACAGGAGGAGAACAGGAGGAGAACAGGAGNGTGTGTGTGTGTGTGTTTGTGTGTGTGTGTGTGTGTGTGTGTGTGTATGTGTGTGTGTGTCAGGATGCCCCCACACACCCTTACATAACTGTGTGTTCAGTCATTAATAATCCAGAAACAAAAGCTGTTTTCTTCACCACAGAAGATTAAAAAAAAAAAAAAAAAACTGTGATGTTTTCGATCAAAGTGATTTTAAAAAGTTTGATCAGATTTTTTCAGAGTTTGAAAGAAAAAAAAAAACCTGCAGCAGCTAAAGATGAAACGTGTTTACGTAGATTTCTGAGGTGGTTCAGAAAAAGTCAAATCAGAGTTTTATAAAAAGCTACAGATGATTTTTTAGAGCAAACATGAACCGAACCAGTCGTTTAGTTTCTCTGCAGAGACGGAGAAGTTTTTCTGCTTTTTGCTGCAGAGATTTTACCTGCAAAACTTTATTTTCTTCGTTAAGTTTGTGATCTGTGCTGGATTCGTCTGAAAAGTTCTCACAGTTTAAACTAAAGTTTGTTTTTTTTTCCTGAGGGATTTCTCTTCAACCTGCAGATGTGCAAATGTTCGCTTTCAAAGTTTTTAAGCAAACACAGATTCAGAAGTTTGACCCAAAAATGAACTTTTTCTCATGCGCTTTGTTTTTTTTCTGCACATTTTCCTGATGCACGATAAAAAACATGATAAAAACATGTTTGTCCTGCAGTGAGTGACCCGTACAAACAGACCCGGTGCAGTGGCGTGTTCTTACCTGTGCGTCCTGGTTCCTCCTGGTTCCTCCTGGTTCCTCCTGGTTCCTCCTGGTTCCTCCTGGTTCCTCTGTCCCTGCTTCACCTCCTCTCCTCTTCTGCTCCTGTTCCTGCAGCGCTGCAGCGTTAAAATGAGCCGTGCAGCGCTGCAGCCGGCTTGTTATCATCTGTTTATCCTGTCGCCATGACCACGTCCTGTCCCACATCAGGGGGAGGGGGGGGGGAGAAAAGAACAGCAGGGAGGAGGAGGAGAAGGAGGAGGAGGACGTAAACTCCCAGAACAGGAGGTCAGAGGTCAGAGGTTAATTTTCAAACAGCTGTAAATCATTAACTCGTCAGAGAAAACATGAAAATATGAGAAAGTTTCAGGAACAACAAGTTTGTTTTTCTTCAGATCATTGATGTTTATAATAAATCAAACCTCAAACATTATTCTGATTATTCACCAATGAAAACATGAAACTCTGACTGTTTAAAACTGCACTCACAGACAGAAAACACACAAACAAACAACTGCAGATAAACGTTAGTTCACCTCTTTAACTCCTGATCCGGAACAGCATTTTTTTACAGCCCATATCAAGTTAAATTTTGAGACAAAAAGTCTGCGTTGTAAAATAAAAAGATTACTCTTTGAAATAAAAATGAAAGTTTAACGACAAAAAGTCAAAATTAAAGTAAAAAGTTCAAATTATCAGAAAAAAGTCACAACTGTGAATTAAATTGTTGAAAAATTTGAGAAAAAGTCAAAATTTGAGACATGAGGGTCAAACTTCTGAGAAAAAAAATGGAAATTTAAACATAAAAAAATAAAAATCTGGAGAAACAGTTTTACATTTGGAGACAAAAAAATCAAAGTTATGAGCTTAAAAGTTAAAATTATGAGACAAGGAGTCAATATCTTGATACCATAAAGTCAAATTTTGAGAAAAATGTCAAAATTTATTTTGAAATGTCAATATCCTTGAGATACATTCAAAATTTGAGATATGTTAGTCATCACTCAGGGATAAAAAGTTTAAAACTTTGAGTAGAAAGTAAAAAATAATGAGAAAAAAGTCTAAACTTGGAGTAAAAAAGATAAATCATGAGAAAATAAGTCAGTCAAAAAGTCAGATTATGATAAAAATTAGTTAATATCTTGAGGTCAAAAAGTCACAATTGTGAATTAAAACATCAAAATGTTGAGATAAAGACCAAATTTCAGACATTAAAGTCAAAATTCTGAGATAAAAATGGAAAAATTTAAGATAGAAAGTAAAAATTTGACCTTTTGAAACAAAAAAGTCGGTAACACTTTAGATTAGGGAACACATTTTCATTAATTTGTAGTCAATAAGTAATAATTAGGAGTTAATATATAGAAAATTCTGAATTCATGGTGCAATAGAGGTAGAATAAGGGGTTAATGCCTGCTTAATAAATACTAATTAGATACTTATATGCATGTCAATAAGCATCTAGTTAATGGTGAATGTGTGTTCCCTAATCTAAAGTGTTACCAAAAAAAAATCAAAACTATGAGAAAAATCAAAGTCATGAGCAAAAAAGTTGAAGTTATGAGACAAGGAGTCAATATCCCGATACCATCAAGTCAAATTTTGAGAAAAACGGCAAAATTTATTTTGAAATGTCAAATTCTCGTCAATATCCTTGAGATAAAGTCAAAATTTGAGATATGTTAGTCATCATTCTGGGATAAAAAGTTTAAAACTTTGAGTAGAAAGTAAAAACTTGGAGTTTAAAAGTTAAAATCATGAGGAAATAGTCAAAGTTCGGAGCTAAAAAGTTGCAATTACAAGTCAAAAAATCGACTTTTTGAGAAGAAAAGTCACAATTTTGAGCTTGAAATCCAAAGTTGAGACTCACAGTCAAACTTTGGGATAAAGAGTTGAAATTTTGAGAAAAACTTTATTTAAGCTAAAAGTCAAATCGTGGAATGAAAAGTGATTTTATTTTCTAGATAAAGTCAAAACTTTGAGATAAACAGTCAAGTGAGAGGAAATCTCCACTTTTTTTATTTCTTTAACCTTTTTTAAGAAAATATTAAATATAAAAAGATGACTCTTTCAAATCAAAATGAAAGTTTAACGACAAAAAGTCCAAATTAAAGCAAAAAGGTCAGATTATCAGAAAAAAGTCAATATCCACAGGTCAAAAGTCACAACTGTGATTTAAAACGTTGAAAAATTTTGGAAAAGGTCAAAGTTTGAGACATTAGGGTCAAATTTCTGAGATTAAAAAATGGAAATTTCAATATAGAAAGTAAAAATGTGGAGAAACAGGTTTTTACATTTAGAGACAAAAAAATCAAAGTTATGAGCTTAAAAGTTAAAATTATGAGACAAGGAGTCAATATCTTGATACCATCAAGTCAAAATCATGAGAAAAATGTTAAAATTTATTTTAAAATGTCAAATTCTAAAAAAACAAACAAACAATATCTTGAGACAAAGTCAAAATTTGTTGTATTTTAGTCATAATTCTGGGATAAAAAGTAAAGATACTGAGAAAACAGTCAAATCTCTGAGTTAAAAAGTTGAAATTATGAATTAAAAAGTCCAAACTTTGAGCTTTAAATCTAAAGTTATGCATTTTATAGCCAACTTTTGAGATGATGAGTTGAAATAATAAGAAGAGACTTTTTTTAATAAGCTTAAAAACTCAAAGTAATGGGATAAAAGTGATTTTTTTTTTTAGATAAAGTCAAAACTTTGAGACTGAAAGTCAAAGCATTGGAAAAAAAAAGTCAAATGTTTGCAATAAAGGTCAAAATTAAAGGCCAAAAAGGAAATTTTTAGAGATATTAAGTCAAAATCTTAGGATAAACAGTGAAGTGAGAGGAAATCTTGACTTGTTTTTGTTATTTCTTTCACCTTTTTTAAGAAAATTAAATCCTCTCCATGTTTTTTTTATTCAGAGAAATTCTTCCAGTCTCAGTCTCAAACAAAAGACCTCCTTCAAAAACACATTTCACCTCAAATCAACTATAAGACAAAAATAAATAGTCAAACAAACAAAAAGACTCCATTTTATTATTTAGTGTCTTATTTGCTCAAGTAAAGAGGTCTCTGCGAGTCTCCTTCACTGGAGTACAGTCTCGAGGACATTTGTCCTTCGTCGACAGTTTGTGGGAGGAGGATGACATCATCCTGCTCTCCACAGAGACGGTCATGTGACCCACAGCAGCGGCGAGCGTTATAAAACACACACACACACACACACACACACACACACACACACACACAAAAAAAAAACACACACACAAAAACACTCCAGAATCTTCCCTGAGTGTTTCCAGTTTCCAGGAAATACTTACACTAAAAAAAGATCTCACCTTCTCTGCAAAACACACTCCAACATCTGTGTGTGTGTGTTAAAGTGTGTGTGTGTGTGTGTGTGTGTGTGTGTGTGTGTGTGTGTAATAGAGAGAGAAAGTGGCTCTGCAATGATTGATGCTGTTATGATGTTGTCCTGACTTGTTGCCAGGCAACTTCTCCTCATATCCTGGTTGGATGATGAAATGCACACACACACACACACACACACACACTCTAAAAATAAAGCGAGCCTGTTTCTGAGGATGGTGTGATGTAATATCTGGAGCGTTGTGTCGTTGTTGTGTTCCTAATAATATCACCTGGTTGACAGGTAACGTCCTGCTGTGACCTCTGATGACCTCTGATGACCTCTGTGGTGATGTCACCAATGAAGCGCAGACGTAAACAAACCAACCAGAGAAAGTCCTGCAAATTACTGTCAAACCTGGAATATAAGACTTTTCATACTCAGCTCAAAGCATGCTGGGATATAGAGTAATCGTACCTGTTTGGGTTTCGTTTTCCTGCTTTTGAAAATCTTTCTGTATCAGACTCAGCTGTGGATGAGGGTCTTTATTTTCTCAGATGGTTTTTGACTGGTAAGAAGAACCGTTTTTCGGAGGTCAAGGACATTTAAGAACGAGACAGAACGTACTTGACGTCCAAACTCTAGAGGGGTCTCACCGAGTTACTATAACTCCAGTCCTCTGACTCTACCGGTGAGGTCTTGGAAGTGAAATAAGACGACATCGGTTTGGCAGGACCCAAATTTCAACTTTTCATCTAAAATTTTACACTTTTTCATTTAAAAAATGTGACTTCCTCTGTAAAATATAAATTTTTTATCTCAAAATTTTTACTTCATTTCAAAATTGTGTATTTTTTCCCCTCATTTTTTTGTCCTTTATCTCAAAATTTGACTCTTTTTCTGGGTTTGACATTTTATCTCAAAACTTTAACCTTTTTGTAAAATTCTGACTTGTATCTCTGGATTTTGACTTTTTATCTCACGATTTTGAACTTAAAATCTCAAATTTCAATTTTATAAAGCAGGTTTTGACTTAATTACCCATGATGTCAACGTTTTACTTAAAATTTTTAACTTAATGTACTCAAGATTTAACTTGTTCCTCATGTTTTTATGATTTTCTTTTTGTA
>RPOG01002229.1:9180-26639 GCA_008086565.1 Thalassoma bifasciatum | reverse complement strand
CTCTCCAGGTTGTTTCGTCATTTTCTTGCCATTTTTGTTGACTTTGGCCCATTTTTGATGCTTTTCACTTCTTTTTGCCACTTGTGGATCATTTGTTGTTACCGTCTGACTATTTTCCAACTTTTATCTTGTTTTTTGTTGACTTTAGCCTTTTTTAACCACATTCCACTGTTTTTTTGTCATTTTTTTCACCATTTTATCTACTTTCTGAATTTTTTCCACGTTTTCCCCAAATTTTCTTGCCATTTTTTGTTGCTTTTTGGCCATTTTGGTCACTGTCCACCTATTTTTTTTGCCACTTTTGACCCGTATTTGCTACTGTCTGAGTGTTTTCCAGGTTTTGGCCCAATTTTCTTGCTAATTTTGTTGCTTTTTGGCAATTTTTGCCAACTTAAACTGAGTTTTATTCCTACTCTTTGCTGTTTTTGTCTCATTTCTCCACTTGTATAGTTTCTTTTGTAAAGGTAGTTTTTAACAGTTTGTCTCTTTGGTTGAGTAACACATCTTGAAACAGCCAGACCACATTCTTTCAGAGAGTCCTGTATTTCAGCTGAAGTTATTTGTGGCTTTTTCTTTGCATCCAGAAGAATTTTCCTGTCAGTTGTAGCTGAAATGTTTGTTGGTCTACCTGACCGTGGTTTGGTTTCAACAGAATCCCTCATTTTCCACTTCTTCTTTAGAGTTTGAACTCTGCTTATTGGTAGTTATTTCAGTTTTAAAGGATCTTTCAGTGAAGTTCAGGTTTTTCTGGAGCAGCTTAAACTGATGATGATGATTTTGGACACGGAGCAGGAGCCAGACAGGAAGTGAGGTCATCCTGTTCCTCCTGAAGTGCGTTACCGTGGCGACCGGCTGTAAACAAAGGACGAGCTATTGACGGAGAAACAGCAACGACAGCTCAGAGCCATGAAGGAGGGAGGAAGGAGGAAAGAAGGAGGGATGATGGAGGGATGAAGGAGGGATGAAGGGGGGATGAAGGAGCGATGAGGGAGGAAAGAAGGAGGGATGAAGGAGGAATGATGGAGGGATGAAGGAGGGATGAAGGAGGGATGAAGGGGGGATGAAGGAGCGATGAGGGAGGAAAGAAGGAGGGATGAAGGAGGAATGATGGAGGGATGAAGGAGGGATGAAGGAGGAAAGAAGGAGGGATGAAGGAGGGATGAAGGAGGGAAGAAGGAGGGATGAAGGAGGAAAGAAGGAGGGATGATGGAGGGATGAAGGAGGGATGAAGGAGGGATGAAGGAGGTGCAGAAAGACAAACATCAGTCAGGAGAGAAAATCAACCTTCATTTATAAACTGTGACAAACAGGAAGTTCACCTTTGGCTTCAAAATAAAAGCGTCATGATCGTAAACAATAAATAAAAACAAAGATAGAAAAACGTGAGTAAAAACAGACGAGTGTTTGTGCGGCTGCAGACGCCGTCAGAGTAAAAAGAGTTCGGACGCCGCTGAGGTCACAGCTCCATCCAGGACGCCAGCGAGGAGCGAGATGCCGGTCTGGACCCGGGTCTGGCGGCGTTCTGCCTCCTGGCGCCGTCCTCTCGGGGTCTGGAGGCGTCGCCGCTCGCCCTGCTGACGTAAACGGCGGGCGGCTGCGTGGCGGCCATCTCGAACCTCAGCTCCGCCGTGCTCTTGTTGGCGCGGGCGGCGGGCGCCTTCCTCTTAGTCCGGGGCTGAGGCGACGGCAGCGGGAACGCCGAGAGCGCTCTGTGGGAGGACGCCGCCGCCGCCGTGGCGTCTCCCGCCGAGGACGAGGAGCCCAGTTTGGCCAACGCCACCGGGATTTCCTCCAGGGACTCGGCGGAGTCGGAGTGGTACTCGGCCGGGGGGGCGGCGGCCTGGACGGGGCCCGAGGACGGCGCCAGGGGGGGCAGGGACGCCCTCAGAGGGAATGATGGGAAAGGAAGTCTCTGACCCAGGGAGACGGACGACAAACCGCCGAGATCAGCTGAGAAAAAACACAGAAATAAAAAACAACAAAATGAAACTTTTACAGAATCATCTGAACAAACGTGTCGTTATTTAAAATCTTCATTTTCTTCACAAACAGCTGAAAGTTTTTACACTTATTCAATAATTCTTTTTTCCAAAGGAGGAAAAATTAAGGAGGCGTCAGAAAAGTTTCCACGGTAACAAAGATCAGGTTCTTTACCTGATTCTGATGAATTCAGAGGACGAACATTAATTAACGTTTCAGTGTTTTGATGCTGAATTTAAAACATTAACATCGAAGGAGAAGAAACAGATGAAAGATTTCAGGGAAGATTCAAAGATGACATTTGTGAAGAAGGTTTTCGGTAACACTTTAGATTAGGGAACATATTCACAATTAACGAGGCGCTAATTAACCCTGTGGTCATAGTGGTCACTACAGTTACACCTGTTTAAAATTTATTTATTTATTCATGGTAAATTTGGCAGATATGTTCTTTTTCTTTTTTTCCTATTTCCATATTACTGGCACTATTATTATAATTAATATTACTATTATTATTACTACTATTATTCTTATTATTATCATTACTGTTATTAATATAAATCTATTGTTATTTCTATCAGTGTTATTATAATTATTGATTATCATTATTATCACTACTATTACTGCTTTTTTTTGTTTTCTTTGGCACTTTGACTATTATTTATTTATGTATTTAACACTATGTGTATCGATTTTATATAATGCCTATTTTTACAAGATGTATCTGTATCTTTACCAAATAATTAAATAAAAAAAAAGAGTTGGGACAAAAAAAAAAACTTATTTCCTCCTAAATTCAATGGTTCATGTGGTGGAAATTCATATTAGTCTGTGTCAGGATATTTTTATTCTTCTTAGGGCCTGAAAAAATGTTTTCAAGTCTTTTTCCAAATATATATATTTACCAAAAAACAAAAAAATAGTTATGTTTACATTAATTTCACTCTTTTTTATGTTGAATGTTCTGTTACAAATATTTGAAGAAAAAAAAATTAAAAACTTTTTTTCATGCCTTAAGACAAATAAAAACACTCAAAGGAAAAATCCAGACACTGACTTTAATAATTCATGCATCAGAGGGTTAACATGCATATAAGTTGCTAATTATTATTTATTAAACAGGCATTAACCCCTTATTCTACCTCTATTGCACCATGAATTCAGACTTTTCCATATATTAACTCCTAATTATTACTTATTGACTATAAATGAATGAACATGTGTTCCCTAATCTAAAGTGTCACCAGGTTTTCTCTTCTATCCAGAGGTTTTGTGAACAGAAAACAAAATTAAACCCTGAAATACCCCGCCCCCTGAAATGATGGTAACGTCATAAAACAGTGTTTGTTTGTGTTTTCCAGCCTGGAAACGAGCAAACGATGAAAAGTTTGATTGTTTGATATGAAAATCATCGTGTTCTTCATGTGACTCTGAGAGAATTTCACTAATTTTCTCCTCTGGTTTTATTTTTATTATCAGTGAAACGAGCTTTTCCTCAGGGAAACTGACTCACACTCAGCTTCTCTTTGTTTGTTTGTTTGTAAAATCAGATTCGTGTGTTTCTGAGAGCAGCTTTAAGCTCCTGAGCTTTTGTCAGAACAGGTTTTTTTAACTTTGTCTTTGTGCAGGAAGTTTGATTATTAATGTTACAAGCTCAATAAAAAGTTTGAGTTTGGATCAAATGTGAAAATAAAGAGATAAAAAGATACAAACAAGTAAATTTAAAGAGTTGAAATTAGGAGATACACAGTCACATACATGGGTTTTAAAGACAAAATAAAAAATTTAAAAAATTAAAATCAAAAGATAAAAAGTCAAAGATAAAAAAAATTAAAATCAAAATTAAAAAGTCAAAGATAAAATAAAAAATTAAAATCAAAATTAAAAAGTCAAAGATAAAAAAAAATTAAAATCAAAATTAAAAAGTCAAAGATAAAATAAAAAATTAAAATCAAAATTAAAAAGTCAAAGATAGAATAAAAATTTAAAATCAAAATTAAAAAGTCAAAGATAAAATAAAAAAATTAAAAATGTAAAATCAAAAAGTCAAAGATAAAATAAAAAATTTAAAAATGTAAAATCAAAATTAAAAAGTCAAAATAAGGAAACAAGAAACCAAAAAGTATCGAAGAAATGTCAAATTGAAGAACTAAAAAACACAAATATGGGTCAAAAAAAGAGAAGAGGAAAAAAGTATAATTTAAAATAAGGATATATATAAAAGGTTAAAAAAGAAGCGATAAAAAAATCACAAGAATGTGCAAGGACAAGAAAAAAAATGAATATGTGAACACAAAAGGTCAAAAGTTTTGAGAAAATGTCAAATTAAAGAGATAAAACACAGAATTATGGGTAAAAGAAATGAAGAGAAGGGCATTTCAAAATAAAAGGATGTAAAAAGTCAAAATCAGGAGATTAAAAGTCACAAGTTTGTGTTAAAACTTAAAGTAAGAAATCAGAAACTTTAAATCTGAAGATAGAAAGTCAGAATGAGGAGATGAAAAGTTTAGAAAAGGTGTTAACAAGTAGTTAGATGTCAGTGTGTGTGTGTGTGTGTGTGTGTGTGTGTGTGTGTGTGTGTGTGTGTGTGTGTACCTTGTGTCGTGCTCGGGCAGCGCTCTCTGGTGACCTCTGCTGGAACTTTTCGAACTTTCTTCTTCTTTTTCTGTAGAAACAAAAAAACAGTCCCGGCTTAATTTCCTCACACAGACTTTTATTTTGAAGGGCTGAAAAAACAAAAGCTCCTTTAAACTTTGGTTTGATCAGAAGAAAAACTGCTGTTTGTTTGTGTCACAGCTGAATTATTTATCGTCTGGGTTAAACATGGATGAATAACCTGTACCTGAGTGTGTGTGTGTGTGTGTGTGTGTGTGTGTGTGTGTACCTGTGTGCGTCTGTGTGTGTGTGCTGCTGCTCTGATCTGCTCCGTGGAAACGTTTGGTAAAAGTTCTTCCTCCATGACCGGACTGGACACACTCCGAACTCTGCCGTTAGCCAGGAACCTGAAACACACACACACACACACGCACACACACACACACACACACACACACACACACACAGGTGAGACGCTGAGGTCACACTGAGGTCACACACCTTCACAATAAAATCCCAAAAGAGCAAAAACAATCACGATTAGATTAAACTTTCCAAACTGTTTAGCCGTACTCAGAGATATAAAGTTATTTACTTCAACTCCAGATTAATTATTCTGATATTCTCTGATTTTTTCTCTGATTTTTCTGCCGTGACTCTAGTTTCAAAGCTGTTTCACATCCATCATGTGATGTTATGATTAAAAAAAAAGAGACAGAAAGTTTGGAGCAGAGATAAACGTTGAGTTCTGTCTCTTCCTGTCGTTCTCTCAGAGTTTAAATAAAGTTTTCTCTCCTCACGCTCGTGTGGCGGCAAACAGAGGAGTTATTTATGAAGCACACACACAAACACACACACACACACACACCCACACACACACACACACACTTTGTTTGCCTCCTTGAAGCCAGGGCCAAAGAATCTCATTTTGCACTTTGTTTTTCTGCACAGACAAACCGTCTCCATGGCGACGGCGCTCGGCCTCATTGTGTTATGAAACGGCTGCAGCCTCTGTTTACTGAAACATGACGGGGCTGTAACCCCCCCGTTACAGGGTGGGTGGGGCTCGGCCTATCACAGCAGGTGGTGGGCGGAGCCTGACCCCCCCCCACAGAGAGTCTGGAGGGCTGGGGGGGGTTTGAACAGTGACTCACTCTGACTCCCCAGGAACAGCCACAGTGGGGGGGTCGTCCATGTCCAGCTGAGGGTTGGTGTAACCCAGGGTCCCCGAGTAGGTCACGTCCTGAGGGGAGACAGCAGGGGGCGACACTGAGCCACAAACAACCTTCAGAGGAAAACTACCACTGGTTCAACTTAGAGCTGAACGGTTTTAGAAAAAGATCTAATTGTGATTTTTCTAGCAGATACAGAGATTTCAATTGGATTCACAAATTTCTTTAAATCAAACTTTAGTGAAGTTTTCACAATGTACAGCAACATTTACAAACTTGACAGAAAATTACATCAAACCATTGAAACATCAAAAGCTTTTACTCTAATGTGAGGATGAAAATAAAAACTGAAGGTAAGAATTGTTTCAAACTTTGAGATAAAAGGTCAATATTTTAGTATGAAAAGTGACAATTTTGAGAAATAAAGACAAAATTCTGAGACAAAAAAGTCAAGATGTTGAGATGAAACTTATTAAGTTTGTTACAGGTGGAAGCACCCACATTACAAAATTGGATAGAAATTATAAAAGAAATTCATGAAATGGAAAAAATGACTTTTTTATTAAGATTAAGAAGAGATTTGTATATTTCAAGATGGGAAAAATTGAGACTTTATTTTGGAATAGTTAATGTGGAGGGTGTCTGCGAAAACAACAGAAACATTTAACATTTCATCAGAACATTAATTTATGAAAATACTGAACAAAACCTACGACTGTTAAACTCCTCGGCAGCTGTGAACATTTCAGACCTGGCAACGTTTTTGATGTTTTTTGTCTTGTATCTGTTTTTTTTCTTTTTCATGTTGCTTTTCTTTTCTGTCTTTGCTGTTCTTAAATGAAAAAATGGAAATAAACTTTAAGTGTTAAAAAAAAGAAAAAAAAAAAAAAAGAAACCTCTTAAGTTTAAGAAATCAGTTTATGTGAAAAAAGTCCAAACTTTATCATTTAAGGTCAAAATTTTAAGACGACAAAAGTCTGAGACAAAAAGTTTAATTTTGAACTAAAGGAAGTTTTTGAAAGAAAAAGCTGAAATTTTGATATAGAAAGTCAAAATTCTAAGATTTAAGTCGAAATGATGAGAAATAAATACAGAGGCAAAAAAATAAAAAGAAGATTTTTTGATAAGTTGTCGAATTTTGACTCTTCTCAAAACCTCACACCAAAAGACAAAAGTAAAAGTTCTGCATTGAAAAACAAACTTCTGAGTCGAAGCCCAAATTTTGAGCTTGGTTTGAAAGTTGCTGGTTCTTTGAGGCTGGTTTTCACTCAGCTCTGCCCAGGAAAGAGAGCTCATCCTGGGCAGAGAGATCCAGGATCTCTGCTCCTGTCCACGAGGTAAACGTGAATAAACTCTCACAGATTAAAGCTCGAGGTAAAAGTGAATAAACTCCTAAACGTGTCTGTAACTTCTATGCTGTGATCCCTGGAGCATGAAGTGGGAGTGTAGCCGTGGTTACGGAGGATGTTTACTGCAGGTTACCATGGAGATTTCAAACGCTCTGACAGTGACTCCTCAGAAACAGCTGCTCTAAACATTGAAGTGTCTGACTGAAACATCACTTTAAACTATTTATTCTGCAGGAAACTTGAACCCCCCCCTCCATCAGAGCCAAAATGGCGGCCTGTGGCGCCTCAGTTACCTTGATGACGTTCACTGACGGCGGCGCCGCCTCCTTCACTGACGCCGGTTTCCTGGAGTCTCTGCTGCCGCCGTCCTGACGGTGACGCTGACGCACGATGTACTCGTAGGTGCTGAGTCTGTTCCACACTGGTGTGTGTGTGTGTGTGTCACACACACACACACACACACACACACACACACACACACACACACACACACACACACACACACACAGAGTCAGTGCTGCCTCTCTGCTGCCACCTGCTGGTGTCTGGTTAAATTTATCCGGAGGTTTTTTTATAATATGTTCCAAAACCTTGATGTTGTTTATTCTCAGTTTGTTCTCATTAATATTTATAATAAATCAAAGCTGCTCTGAGACATTATTCTGACTATTCACCAACCTGAACTCAAGATGAAAACATGAAACTGTTTGTAAAACTGCACTCACAGACAGAAAATGCTGAAGTGGAAATGCACTTTAACAGACAAACAACTGCAGATAAACATTTTTTTCAGCTTAGATGTTAAAGTGAAATTCTGAGATTAAAAGTTGTTTGTTTGTTTTTTTATGGAAAGTTAAAATCAAGAGGAAAACTAAAACCATGTCACACAAAAGGAGATAAATGTGTTGAGATTCCTGAAATGAGGATAATGAAGGTGCATATTTAACCCCCCCCCTCAGTGTCTTACTCAGGTAGACGTGGAAACAGAGCAGGTGACAGAGCAGGACACAGGACAACAGAGCCAGAGCGATGGTCACCGCCGCCAAACCAGGGATCACCGCCGCCGTGGACCTGACGGGCGCCACGGGCAGGAAGACGAACCACACGCCCGTCTCATTCCTCACTGCACAGAAAAACAGGAGACGAGGCCAGAGAAGAGAAACAGGGATGAGGCCAGAGAAGAGGAAAGAGAAGAAAAACAGAGACCAGGCCGGAGAAGAGAACCAAAGATGAGGCCAGAGAAGAGGAAAGAGAAGAAAAACAGAGACAAGGCCAGAGATGAGGAAAGAAGAAAAAGACAAGAGGAAAGAGAAGAAAAACAGAGACGAGGCCAGAGAAGAGGAAAGAGAAGAAAAACAGAGACGAAGCCAGGGAAGAGGAAAGAGAAGAAAAACAGAGACCAGGCCAGAGAAGAGAACCAAAGATGAGGCCAGAGAAGAGGAGAGAGAAGAAAAACAGAGATGAGGCCAGAGAAGAGGAAAGAGAAGAAAAACAGAGACGAGGCCAGGGAAGAGGAATCTCTTCTTTTTGTCTCTGCTCCGGTCTCTTCTCTTGGTTTCTACTCCGGAGAGAAGAGGAGAGAGAAGAAAAACAGAGGCGAGGCCAGAGAAGAGGAAAGAGAAGAAAAACAGAGACGAGGCCAGGGAAGAGGAAAGAGAAGAAAAACAGAGACGAGGCCAGAGAAGAGAACCAAAGATGAGGCCAGAGAAGAGGAGAGAGAAGAAAAACAGAGATGAGGCCAGAGAAGAGGAGAGAGAGAAGAAAAACAGAGATGAGGCCAGAGAAGAGGAAAGAGAAGAACAACAGAGACGAGGCCAGAGAGTCAAGAGGAGACAAGGACACGTTTTTAAAGATCTTAACCCTCTTGGGAAACAGTACGCCAGGTAGACTGGTCCGTTACAGACTGAGAAATTTTCCCAGATCAGTAGAAACATCCGGGAACTTGTAGTTTACTACAGATCTACCAAGTTTTCACAAACTGATGCTACAAACTGAATTTCAGACGAAGGAGGAGGAGGTTTGGAAAACAGCCTCTGGTCTTAAGTGTCAGTCAGAGGTCAGAGGTCAGGTCTTACCCAGGAAGTGTTTGTCCGTGCGGAGTTTAGACGGATCCAGAAAGAACTCGATAAGAACGTAAGAGGAAACAATCAGAACCAGAATGATTCCCAGGAGAGCGGAGACCACGCTGTGGAGGAACAACCTGCAGAAAAAAAAACATTTAACAAAGAGAAAACATCAAGATTTTTATGACTCAGTGGGCGTGGCCTGGGGAAACGTACAAAGTTGACAGTTTTTTTGGCCAAAATGCAAAAACCTGAACATGAACCACTCACTGGGATTTCTGCAGGAAACAGATTTTTAATCAGAAACAATGTGCAGGTTGTTAAATTAATGCAGCCGTTCCCAACCTGTGGGCCGCGGCCCGCCGGTGGGCCGTGAAAGTATTGCGAATGGGCCGCCAAATTCCCCAAATAAAGTCTGGTCCAAGTGAAGTGTAAATACAAGATACAAATAAACAGAATAATGTTCAGAATGTTTAAACTCAGCCATGTTTAAAGGAAATTAACAATGTTCAGATATTCATATATAAAAATAGTCCTTTAAGAAGGTGTGTTACAGCCAAATAGGTCACATGACCTGAAACTTAACAATGAATTGTAACAAGTTGTTACATTTTGGGGGAAAAGTTCTGATGTTTTGGGCTCAGCATCTGTTATATTATTGAAAAGTTATAACATTTTAGGTTTAGTACTTTTTTTTTAATCACATTTTGGGTTGCTGTTACATTTCAGGTCATTGTTACGAATAACAAGGCATTTTATATAAACAAAGTAATTGTTTTATTATCATTTTATTGACTTAATTCTTGTTATGTTTGGCTGACTATGAAACATGTGCTGCTGTCTTGGCCAGGACTCCCTTATAAAAGAGATTTTTTTTATCTCAATGGGAAAACTCCTGGTAAAATAAAGGTTCAATAAAAAAATAAAAATATCCTCCGTACTGATCGGGTCAAAGGTGGGCCACAACATTTTTGAGACTTAAACGTGGGCCCTGAGTTGGAAAAAGTTGGGAATCACTGAATTAATGTTCAGTTCAACCAGGCCGGTTTGAAATGTTTGGTTTTTAATCCCAAAGATAATGAACATGATTCACATTAACTGTTATTTTCACGACCTCCTGGTGACTTTTCTGGACTCAGCAGAAAAAAATAAAACAGAGCAGAAGAAGAAATCAGATCCACTCACTTGTAGTTTCTGCTGCCCACGCAGTTGTTGAGCCACCGACAGTGATGGTCAAAGTTGGCAACGCACTTGTTACAGGCACTGCAGTGCTTAGACTTAGGACCCCTGAAAACACACACACACACACACACACACACACACACACATAGTTATTTATTTATCCCAGTGTTTTTGCACATTTCCATGATATTAAACATCATTCCTGGTTGTAATTGACTGAATTTTCTGCTCTTTCCAGGGTCAAAGCTCTTCAGTGATGCTGGTCATCATTTCCAGTGCAGCTGAATTTGTTTTGTGAAGTTTATTTTTAGTCTTTTTGTCTCTTTCAGTGACAGAAAAGCTCGAGGACAGAGAGCGAGCTGAGGGGAATCAAATAAAGCTGTGACCAGGATCCATCTTTCATTAATAGCTACAACAAACAAACTGATAAAACTGAAATCTAACTTTTTTATTTTTAGTAAAAGTGTCTCATTGTTTGCCAAAACACAAAACCTCCTCTATGCAATTCACTTTTTTCCTCCCCCCTGGAGGAAAGTGTCCCACTGACCTGGTTTCTCCTCCTGGTCTTTGAGAGCAGAACAGAGCTGTGGCCTCAGTCTGAGCTTTTTATTATTTACAGCTTTTTATTATTTACAGCTTTTTATTATTTCCAGTGTGTGGAGGAGCTGCTGCATTAAACATGTGGAACAGGACTGAACAGAGGAACATGTTCATGTAGAGAACGTTTCTGTGGTCAGGAGGGAGATGGTTAAAGCTCCAAACTGTGTCACTGATTTTTGAGAACAGAGTTATAATCAGAGAAAGTGACGTGTTAAATGTTTAACAGTGTAAGATTAATCAGTGATAAAAGTTAAATGATTCACGTCTGAGAAAGTTCACGTTCACTTTAAAGCCGTGGTTCCAACCTTTTCCAGCTCAGGGTTCACTTTAAAGAAAATACAGACCCATAAATCCAATCTGTACATATGAAACTGATCTTTTCTACCTCTGAGAAGATCTGTAAAGGTCAGTAAAGGTCTGTAAAGAAACTGTAAAGGTCTGTAAATGTCTGTAAAGAAACTGTAAAGGTCTGCAAGGAAATGTAAAAGTCTGTAAAGGTTTGTAAAGGTCTGTAAAGAAACTGTAAAGAAACAGTAAAGAAACTGTAAAGGTCTGTAAAGGTCTGTAAAGAAACTGTAAAGAAACAGTAAAGGTCTGTAAAGGTCTGTAAAGCTCTGTAAAGAAACTGAAAAGCTCTGTAAAGGTCTGTAAAGAAACTGAAAAGCTCTGTAAAGGTCTGTAAAGAAACTGAAAAGCTCTGTAAAGAAACTGTAAAGGTCTGTAAAGGTCTGTAAAGAAACTGTTAAGGTCTGTAAAGAAACTGTTAAGGTCTGTAAAGAAACTGTAAAGGTCTGTAAAGGTCTGTAAAGACACTGTAAAGGTCTGTAAAGACACTGTAAAGGTCTGTAAAGACACTGTAAAGATCTGTAAAGAAACTGTAAAGGTCTGTAAGGAACTCTGAAGGTCTGTGAAATTCTGTAAAGGTCTGCAAGGGTCTGTAATGGTCTGTAGAGTTCTATTATGGTCTGTAAAGGTCTGAAAGTCAGACATTGTAGTTTTTTGCTCTGCCAGACTGACAGTTTATATTTCAAATTTGGAAAACAAAAGACTAAAGGAACTGATATAATTAAGAAGTTCTGACAGTTATGTTCTAAACCTGTCTGTTATATTTGAGAGTTACCTCATGTGCAGTTAATACATCAAGTTTATATTGATTCACAGGTATTGGTCAATATTTTTCAGTAAATTTAGATTGGAATATTAAAGGTGTGAGCTGCCAGTATCAATCAAAAAGATCAGAATCAGCTTTTCAAAGATTGGTGATCGTTCAGAAAGTTGTGATCGCTGCACCTCTACTTTAAAGTCCCAAAAATGTTCACTGCCCCCCTCCAACCCCATGAAAACAGAGGTTATATAAGTGTTAGAGCCCAAATGTAAATACTGGAGTAAAGTGTAACAACAGTGCTGATGAAAACTGTACTAAAACTTAAACGTTAAAACCAAGAAAGTAACAGATGCTGAGCTCAGAATGTGACGACTTAACAATGGTGGATTGTTAATGATGTAAACAACAAGCTGAGGAGAAGCTGAAGAGACAGCAGCTGAAGAGCAGAGGTGAAGACGTTACTAAGGAGAATCAAACCCACGGTGACACGCTGACGACTCTGACGTCCTCAGAGAGACGAGCAGCAGGGACACGACCACGACAACAACACCTCTGTACTTTCAGCAGTTTAACAGAGTTTAACATGTCACTCACTCTGCATCCATCTTATACACTGCAAAAACACAAATCTAAGGTACTCATTCTGTCTTATTTTTAATATGAGCTACATTCTCCTGATAAGTCTATATTTCTAATTTTAACACTGCTCTGTTATTGTGACTCGAAGCCAAGCAACGACATTTCTCTGCAGAATCTCACAGCTGTGTTTTTTGTGCAATGACAATAAAGGAAGGCTAAGTTCCTGTTAGGGTCTGTAAAGGTCTGTAAAGGTCTGTAAAGGTTTGTAAAGCTCTGTAAATGTCTGTAAAGGTTTGTAAAGGTCTGTAAAGTTCCGAAAGGGTCTGTATAGGTCTGTAAATGTCTGTAAAGAAACTGTAAAGGTCTGTTAAGGTCTGTAAAGGTCTGTTAAGGTCTGTAAAAACACTGTAAAGGTCTGTAAAGGTCTGTAAAGGTTTGTAAAGGTCTGTAAAGGTTTGTAAATGTCTGTAAAACTCTGTAAAGCTCTGTAAAAGTTTGTAAAGCTCTGTAAAGGTCTGTAAAGGTTTGTAAAGGTCTGTAAAGGTCTGTAAAGGTTTGTAAAGGTCTGTAAAGGTCTTTAAGGGTCTGTAAATAGTTTTTATTTTCATCCTCACACTAGAGAAAAAGCTTTTGATGTTTCAATGGTTTGATGTAATTTTCTGTCAAGTTTGTAAATGTTTCTGTACATTGGGAAAGCTTCACTAAAGTTTGATTTAAAGAAAATCGTGAATCCAATTAAAATCGCTGAATCTGCCAGAAAAATCACAATTAGATCTTTCTCTGAAACCGTTCAGCCCTAGTTCAGACCTCAGATTTGTCTTTAAATAACTTGAAATGAGACATTTTTAAGACCTGTTCTGGTGAATGTGGCTCAAATAAAAGAAAAATAAGACAGTTTTTACTGTAAATAACAGAATGATTTGCTTAGATTTCAGTTTTTACAGTGACACAGATTTCTCTCTGTAGGACTGAGTGAACCCAGAGTGGTAAAGAGGACGAGCTTCATTATTCATGTTGGTTTGTCTGTTTCCTGACCTGATTATTCTGCTGAGTGAGGAACAGACGATGAGAAACGTGCTGAGAGAGTTTGAGCAGATGGATCAGACTGAGCGTGTCTGTCTCTGACCTGACGGTGGCTGTTTTCATACTCACACGTCCACCTGGCAGAGGTAGCAGTGGCAGTTCTCGATGACGTGGGCGTGTTTGGAGCGGTCGAACACAGGGACCGGGCCTTTGTCGCTCTTCGTCCTGACGTTGAAGTCTGCGGGGTCGATGGACACGGCGGTGACGTGGACGCACAGGTGACAGACGAAGATGATGCCCGTGCACTGAGAGCAGCTCAGGATTTAAACACAAACACACAAACACACAAACACACGTCTGTGTCCTCAGACACTCAAAAACGCGAGCCACACGACTGAATCTGAAATATTATCAATTAAATTCAGTGGTTCATGTGGTGGAAATTCATATTAACCTGTGCCAGGATATTTTTATTCTTCTTAGGGCCTGAAAAAATGTTTTTAATTTTTTTTCCAAACATATAAATATTTGTATATTTTTAAAAATGTTATAAACAAACATTTCACTGTAGCTGCAATAAACTGAATACAGATTCAAAATTCACCCTCTGCATTTACACTTAAACTGATACAGAAAACGTCTGTATATTTACCTTTATTCATGCATATCTATATTTTATACATTTTGATTGATTTAAGTTTAAATTTTTGGTTCTGTTTTGGGTTTGGGGTTTTTTTTTTATTTAATTGATTTTGATTTTTGTTTTTCATAAAACAGAATTATTTTTTAAATAAATTAATTTTGATTTTAGTTTTTCATAAAACAGAATTATTTTTTCATTTAATTAATTTTGATTTTTGTTTTTCATAAAACAGAATTCTTTTTTTATTTAATTAATTTTGATTTTTTTTTTCATAAAAAATATTTATTTTTTATTTAATTAATTTTGATTTTTGTTTTTCATAAAAAATATTTATTTTTTATTTAATTAATTTTGATTTTTGTTTTCATAAAACAGAATTATTTTTTTATTTAATTAATTTTGAGTTTTGTTTTTCACAAAAAATATTTATTTTTTATTTAATTAATTCTTTTTTATCTAATTAATTTTAATTTCATATTTTTGTTTGTATTTTATCTTGCACACTGTCTATATAGTTACATTCATACATATCTTTTTATACATGTTACACCCTCTGCAGACTTATATTTATATTTACATATATATGTTTTTAAATGACTCTTTTCTACCTTTTAATCAAATTTGACCTTTTAACGGTTCATTATAATCATAACAAATATCTCTAAATCTAAACTGAAGAAGTGGATCAGGATTAATTATCAGATTTTATTAATTTCTCATCAGTGTGTGAAGATCTCTAAAGAAACTTGTGTGTGTAGGATCTATTTTTCTGCGTGTGCTTGGGTGGAAGGATACGATGTAGCCCGCAGGGATCCAGTGAGAGGGCAGCAGGGGCACGAACACGCCAAACCCCGTGACGGCGAAGTAGACGTAGAGCAGCCACGCCAGCAGCTGGAAGGGGTGCGGCGGCCAGCTCCACCCGTTGGTGCGGGAGCAGAGCGGCACGTCGGCCCTGTGCGAGTCGTCCTCGGCCACCGGCGCCGTGCGGTTCGGGTTCTTGCTGCACACGTCCATCCTGACAGGACTGCCCGATGCCTCCAGCGTCTGACTTCAAGAGTGTACTGCCGCCGTGTTTCTCGGCGAGACACTGGTTTTGCTGGAAGTCCCTCGCACTGCTCCAGCCTCCCTCTCTGCGGCGTGCTCCAGACTCCCAAACTTGTGTGCTGAACAAACAGGACGTTACCATGGCAACGGGAGGAGGAGGAGGAGGAGGAGGAGGAGGAGGGTTATACACAACACAGCAGCTCTTAATGACATCAACACACACACACACACATACACACACACACACACACACACACACACACACACACACACACACACACTTTCCAGGAAACATCAGGTTTTCATTAGGACGCGTTTATCATCAGTTATTCTGTTTAATTCAGACCTAAAAAAAGCCCCAAAACTTACTTTCAAAAGTCTAAAAAACAAAAAAAAAGGCTAAAAGAAACTATCTCAAGTTATTTATTTTTATTTTCACATCATATAAAATCAAATAATCAACAAAAAAAGAATTAAAACACCATGTTCACAAATCATCTATGAAAATAAATGAGCCAAACAAACTTAAGAAACTCGTATAGATATTTTTTTCTTCTACATTATAAGACATTTATTTTTAATAATCTATATTTTATTGAATTAGTTATCTGTAGGTTGATTTTAAAAAAGAAAGAAAAACTTTATATTTCCCTTAGAATACTTGTGATTAGATGATTGGTGGTTTTATTTTATTTTAATACAATTATTCATTTTTATTTCTGTATCATTTGGATCAAATAATCATCCAAGAACAGATTTATCTCACCATGGAAACATGTCAAACAAACTAAAAATACAGATAAAGATTATTTTTTTCAAATTAAAATTTCCCAAAATCTTTTTGTGAGTAGAAGATGGTTGTTTTTTAATTTTTCTTTTCCTATTTTTTCTTTTTTTTTTTTTATCACAATCAACCAAAATTAGATTCAGCTTGAAAACTAAAAGTTGATCAAAATTCATTTAATCACTAATTTTATCATCAAACCTGTTAATCTAAGAGTATTAAGAGGATATTACGTTTTTTTTCTACTTTTGTAATCATTAATTTTTTATTTTTATATCATTTGAATCAAATAATCGGCTATAAACAGCTTTATCTCACCATGAGAGCAAATTATCTACCACGAACAAACTAAAAATACGAGCAAATAATTTTATTTTCTTAAATTTGTTTCCATGTAGTAAGCCAATAATCTGTTTTATTGAACCAATTATCTGCACAGTGATTTAAAAAGAAAAAAATATTTAAAATTTCCCAAAACTTGTTGTGATTAGATGACAGCTGTTTTTTTTCTTTATTTATTTTGTTTGTGTTCATAATCGACCAAAAATAGATGTAGCTTGAAAACAAATAAGAAGAGTTGATCCAGGATTAAGTGAATCACTGATTTTATCATTAAACCTGTAAATCTGAGAATATTTAAGCTATTTATCTGTATTATACGTCCATAATCTGTATAGTTTTTATCCTTATGTCATTTACATGCATAAGTACTTTATATATATACCCATAAAGTTCCTGCACAGTAAATTCACTGCACTTTATCCTGTTTAAGGGTTCTTTGAAAATGGATAAAAACATATTTCTGAGTGAAGAATTATGTTTTCTAACAGATTTCAGTAGTTGACCAACATTTCAAAGTTTTTAGGTTCATTATTTTTTAGTATTTTTAATTTGAGCACCCAAAAATATCAGGTGGTGCAACCAAATATATGAAAATATATTTATATGTTCCTGTTATTTTTTCTGTGTGAAATTATTGGCAAGTATCTCTCAAGTGTCTGTAGTGACTCATACATTTTCATTTTGTGTGTTTCATTTCTTTTATTTGTGAATAAGATAAATAATTTGATGTTAAAATAACATTTCACATTATTACATTGGTTGTTCCACCTGACATGGAAATTGTTCCAGTCACCAATGAAGTGAAAAAACCTTTTTTATCAGTATTTCAGAGAAATCTACAAACTTTTCCACTTGGTCACAAATGTCATTTGGGCTCCTCTGGCTGATGCAGTTTCCTGTTTCCTGTTTTATTCTCTTCACTTTAAAATAAAAGTCTAATGTTACGGTTGCACCACCCTGACATTTGACAAGGTGAAAATTACGGGACAAAAGTTTTT